>PVKM010008422.1:0-39007 GCA_004027735.1 Carollia perspicillata
TGAGGGAGTGGGAAGCAAGCTGCCAAGGCTCCGTAGCCTACGGGATAGAGAACGGGCGCGGCGGGGTTGAGGGGGAGAGGGCTGGCAGTCTGGTAGAGGAGGACAGGGAGAAGGGGCAGCGTGGACCTGAAGTCTGGGGTGTGAGTGGTCGGGGGCCTAGATTCTGAGGTAACTTGGAACCAACTGGCCGAGGACTCGGCGTCTGGACCACACGATAGAGTTCTGGGCATAATATTTTTTCCTGGGGTGGGTCGGGGGGTGAGTTTTTAGGCTGCTTTGTGATTCTCGGACGGGGTCTTTGGTGCTGGGCCTGGGGTTGGTACCGGAGATTGTGTGAGGCGTGGGCCGCCTTTTTGGAGAAAACGGGTAGAGCCTGTTGTTCTCCAGGCCTTACGAGTTCTAGAGCCGGGCAGCACCAGTGCCTTCGTGGGTTACAGGGGGAGGGGAGCTGCTGCCCGGCCCGGCAAAGGGCGGCCTCGAGTGCCGGGAGCACGTGGTTGTCTCGTGGTTGGGGGAGGAAAGGGTGCGGGCACTAGGTACGAGGCTCACTGGTTTGTTTTCACTCCTGAGCCTGGGGTCCTGGGGGTTCATTGGGGCTGTTGGGCAGGAAATGTTAGGTGAAAAGGTTGGTGCCACCAGGGTCGTGAACGTCTTCGTTCTGGACTTAACGTCTCTGAAGGCAACCATCACTTATGGAGCCCGTTTTCAATCTTGCTGAGGGAGGTGGAAATAGCCCATTAGGCAGACAGGGATTGTGATGTTCAGAGAACTAAAATGACTTAACGAAGGTTGCACTTGTAGGTAAACAGAGACCAGCTCTAAACCACAACCGTTGTTTCCAGAGCTAGTGCATTATAAACATAACCACGGGTGTTTTTTTTTTGTGTGTGGGGGGGGTGGGCAACTGATGTGAGGCATCCAGCAATGTTTTAATCTTGAAGATTACAAAGTGTTAAGGTTCAGTTTGGGTCAGGAAGACCTGGTATTGTTGCAATACCCCAGGACACACAGTACCTACCATAAAGTGAGACCCAGTTTGGTTTTCAGTAAACTTAATTGTTAAAGCCATTTTTTGTGTTAGGCTTTTAAATAACTGCAGATTCTGCCCCAAATTTATTTTATTCCTTTATGTACCATGTTGAGTGATAACATGTAAGCATCTATGTGCCAGTGACTATTAGATTATAATGAAGTGGAATCATTTAAATTAATTAAAACTTTATTTTGATGGCATTTAAAACAATTTACTTACTAATGGACTAGGTAGCATACACTGTACTTCAAGGCTTTTATTCCTAGCCATTTTGAATAGGTGGGGATTCTGATCACTTTATATCAAGATATTTTTGTTAACCTTTTCTATTGGAAATATTCCTTAGGATATGTCTATTCTTGCCTTCAACATAATTTCTGAACATAATTTAATGTGCATCATTTCTGTTATTTTGAAGATGAAATGTTGACCAGTAACAAGTTTTAGTTCTCACATTTGTAGTTTTTCTGTTGTAGATACAAGCTGTTCATGTAGATGTTTGTGTGATTCTCATTTCTAGTACTTTTCTTGGGAGTTTAGGTAGATAATTCAGCTTTTTTAAACAGTGGGATTTTATCAACATTATACATGAGGTTTGGTTTCATGTACTTGTTTTGGTTCATTTACTAAATCTTTGAGCCTCTTAATATGTGAGGATGGTAATAGTAGTGTAGATAAGAATGAAATAGTACAATGGGAAAGTGGAATTTAAGGCCTGTATAGCCTGTTACTTGATTGTTTATGTTCATTTTTGTTCAGGAAATCTAGAAAGAGGCCTTCTGGTAGAATAGTGAAAAATTAGCTCAAATACCACCTTTTCGGTTACCTACACTGAAGTTTCTGTATTATGCATTCTCCCTGTTAGAGCTTTTTCTTTTTTTCATTTATAGGTTGTGAACTCCAAGTGGATAAAGATTATCACTTTAAGGTGGATAATGATGAAAATGAGCACCAATTATGTTTACAAACGGTACTTAAACTTTTCAAAATAAACTACTTAATCTTTATTTCAGCCTTAGTTTCTATTTATATGGCTTAATACTTAATTTTTACAATTGTATTTTTATAACTGAGTGTCATATATACCTGAAGTTCCATGTACCTGTGATAAAAAATTTGACATCTTTACCACTGCTTTGGTAATCATGTAAAAGTTGGGTGATGCTGCTGTTCAACTTTTCATTTTTATATATTCCAGTTGCCTTAACTCCTTTAGGGAAATGATAAATCTTTTTTTGTTCCCTACGGAAGCTAGTCAATAGCCTACTGCTCAACTTCTAGGTGGTCGATAAATGTTAGGTGATCCATACTCTGGAGTATAGGTGGTGGCATGTACAACTGTGTCATCAACTGCATTTTTATGCATTTATTAAAATTTACTAAAACATGAAAAATTGATTGTTAAGGTCCCATAAAATTTGAAGACAATATTGTGCACAAATTAGTTTTCTATCAGTGGTAATAGTGAAAAGTTTCTAATTTTTTTTTAACATAAGAACTTGTAGGGAATTGTCAAATAGCAAAAACTGACCTGTTTTTCTGTTCACAGGTCAGTTTAGGGGCTGATGCAAAGGATGAATTGCACATTGTTGAAGCAGAGGCAATGAATTATGAAGGCAATTCAATTAAAATAACACTGGCAACTTTGAAAATGTCTGTACAGCCAACGGTAAGGGCACTCAAGGTCTAATTCTGTTGCCTTAGGGTAGGTGTCATTTGGGTCACACCAGGGAGATAGGAGGATTTGGTTCAGGGCTTGTAGTCCTGACTGCATTATTTGTTGCTGTGGGGTTGAATGATGAACACTTATACACAGTGGTGGTTTGTGTGTAGGGTGGAAAACTGGGTTCATTGGTTTATTTGGTTTATAGATTTGCCAATCATCGTGTTAACACAAACATCTGTCAGCAGGTTTTATACCAGACATTTAACTTAACCTTTTTAGGTTTCCCTTGGGGGCTTTGAAGTAACACCACCTGTGGTCTTACGTTTGAAGTGTGGTTCCGGGCCTGTGCATATTAGTGGACAACACTTAGTAGGTATGTTATTTTTAATTGTTAACTTTTCATTAACTGTTCATTAACTTTTATGCAGTTATTTTGTCCCCACTGGACTACTGTCTTTATAGTACATTTAAATGGGAATCTAGTAATTTATAACGAAAAAAGCCTGGTATTTTTCATTTAAAATCTAATAATGAGTATTAGGCCCCTAAATTCCTTTTTAAAAAGTTTGTTGTTTGCTGTATCTTTTCCTTTGTTTTTTAGTAGAATTTTAAAAGTATTCTCTACTGTATATTAGTACCTTTTCTTCTGAGTTACTTCTTCATAGAGATTTAATAGTAGCTAATATGGAATTTAATTTTAGCTGTGGAGGAAGATGCAGAGTCGGAAGAGGAGGAGGAGGATGTGAAACTCTTAAGTGTGTCTGAGAAGCGTTCTGCCCCTGGAAGTGGTAGCAAGGTTCCACAGGTATAAATGTAATTGATTACAGATATCTTATACTGGTCTTTAATTTGGTGATTAGGATCAGCACTTACGAGTTTTTTTGTTTTTTTGTTCTGGTTTTCTTTCTAAAGAAAAAAATAAAACTTGCTGATAAGGAAGATGGTGAAGGTGATGATGAAGACAATGACACCAATGAAGTGTAAGTGTGTACTTAGAAAGTTCACATGGTTTTAAGGCTAAGTTTTAAGAAAATTATTTACCAAAGTGTTCCTGTGGATCTGAGCAATAAAGGATAATTGTCAGTGGTTGTCAGTTTGGGTTAAATGAGCTGAGTTAAAAAAGGATATTACTGGAACTAAGAGCTGTTAAAGTACTGCAGTGCATTGAAGATATTCAGGAAGATTTCCCAATGTGTTTGATTAGGTACTTTTTTCTTCAGGAAGATTGTAATGACACATTACTATACACTAGTAAGTCTGGTGTATCTTATACTGAACAGTTTACAATAAATGGATTGGGTAGAAAGAGAATCTTGAGTAGCTCTAGCTACATGTATTTTGCAAGTTACTTTTGGATCTCCTCTTTACCCCTTCCCCGCAAAAAGATTTTTGCCCATGGGTTTCTGGTCCTTACTGAGAAAATTTAAAAAAATAGAATTTTCATGGAGAATTTAAAATTTGGTTGGAAACAAGATTCAGTGTGTTTTTTAACCTAAGTCAGGCTGTGCTAGCTATGTGTACACCGAATAAATATGCTGCTCATAACCGGTCTTTCCTATGTGCAGCTTATATGTTCAATTTTTAATTGTCCATCCAGTTTGTTGCTGAGTTCCCAGATTGATCTGTTTCCCATTTGTATTTATTGAAAACATTTAAATAAAAGCTAAGACTCTCAGAGAACACATTAATTAGTGCTTACCTGTGGAACTTAGGTTTTCAGTTAACTGGTCAAGTGGGTATTTGTTTTTAAAAAGCCCTTTGATCATGACAATACATGCAGCAAATAGGAAAAGGATGAAAGAGTTTAATCTTTAAAAAAAATTCACATCAAACTTACAAACCCAATGTAATGGGTATTTAATTGTAGCTACTTTTAGAATATTTGCCATTAATAAGAATTAAAATAATATACCAAGAGGGGAATGGAAAATGGATGCAGGGCAGAAATGAGAAATCTGAATGATATGTGATGTTTACTTTGGCTTGAGTTTATTTAGTTTTTGGTGATTTCAAGTTAGCTTTATATATATATATTTACAGGTGAATGTCCAATAGCACAAAAATTACTTGAGGTTTTAGTGACAATCTTTTCCAGGAAGGCTTTAGAAAGTAGGACCTGATTAGTATTGTGATTCTGCTTGGGCTTTGGAATATTTCCTGTCTTTAAAATGGGTGTGAGTTTTGATATAACCACAATGTAAGATAATTATAATGTGAGAACAAGATAGTAATGTCTTCTCTAAGGTATTTTTAAGTTAAAAAGAATGAAAAGTATAGATGTTAAGGTTCAACTCAGTTTTCATGTAAGGAGAAAGGGTAGACAAATAATATGCATAGATAGGGACAGTTAATGGATGTCTTGAGGATAACAAGTCTTAGGGAAAAAGAAGAAAATTCCTCTGATCTGGTAGCAGTGAAAAATACAAAGAAGTATCTCAAGGTTTGTTACTTGAAATTATGTAGAAGTTGTAACCCATAGTTTTAGAAGACTTGGAACACAAAAGTTAAAAGAGAAGCTAGTGGGTTCTGTTTTGGGGGTGATAGGTGCATTGTGGGGTTAGTTGATTGCTAGTGATGTCAGCCAAAAAAGCTGAAGACCATTTAGTCGGGTGTGCAACCCACAGGGCACATGCAGCCCATCACAATGCCATAAATTGACTTAAAACATTAAAAGATTTTTTTGCAGTGTCACATGAAATAAGTATACATATACTCTCGCTATCTGGACACCTGCATGGCTTCAGTTTTACAACAGTGTGCAGCTTCCGGCATGTTACCTTCCAAGTTCGGGCAGTAGAACTGACACCATCAGACATTACATGTGCTTGTGATTGCAAAGTTAAACGTTTAATGTTACTTAGAAGTCAGGGAAGTATTCTCATTTGATTATTAAAGGTACTTCCACACCTCTTCACAAATTGCCCACCATGCTTTACAATCATCCCTCTGCCTCACCCTGCATCAGTAGCCAAGAGGGTTGTGGAAGGGCCCCAAACCTTTTTACTTCCCTGTCAATTTTCATAAGAGTAAAGTCCCTTATCTATCATTTTCTTTAATTCTAGTGTGGCTTCTACAGTGTCTCAAAAGAAAAAAGAACCCTCCAAAAGAAAAGTTACAGATGAAAGAAGATTGTTCAATGAAAAGTGGACAGATGACTACTTTTTTGTTGAGGCAAATAGTAAGGCACTGTGTTTAATTTGTAGGGAATTTGTGCAGGTTTTTGAAGACTATAACTTGAAAAAGCATTATATGCAAAAACATGCTGCCAAATTCAATGCGTATGAAGGATTGTGTCGTAAGGACAAAATAGTGGAACTGAAAAAATGTCTGTCTTCTCAACAAACATTTTTTCAAAAAGTTACAACTCGGGCAGATTCCATTGTAAAAGCTAGTTTTGTGATAGCATATTTAATAGCAAAAAAATCAAAACCATTTACTGATGGTGAGTTTATTAAGCAATGTATAGAAAGTGTGGCAGGTATAATTTGCCCTGAAAAAAAGAGGGATATTTCTAAAATCAGTTTGTCTCACCAGACCATAGCCAGGCATATTGAAGAAATTGGAAAATCTATTGAAAGAAGTTTGGAGAGTAAAGCTACTAATTTTAAATTTTATGCTTTGGCGATGGTTGATAGCACTGATGCTACAGATACAGCTCATCTGGCCATTTTTATTAGAGGTATTGATGATGAATATAATGTCACTGAAGAATTGGCTGCTTTAGTGCCATTAAAAGACACAACTAAATCAAGAGATTTATACGAAGCAGTAAAAAATATGTTGAAGCAATTTTCTTTGTCCATTGTCAACATATCTGGTATAGTTACTGACGGTGTCCCAGCAATGGTAGGCAAAAGAGAGGGACTTGTAAAATTAATAGAAGATGACGCAATTGCCGCTCAAAACTCACATTTGATGAAGTATCATTGCATAGTACATCAAGAAAATTTGTGCACCAAAGCTTTAAAAATGGATAATGTAGTGCAAATCATCATCAAGACTGTAAATTTCATAAGAGCCAAGGGACTGAATCATCGCCAGTTCCAGGAATTCCTTAAAAGTATTGATGCAGACTATGGTGACATGATTTATTTTTCAGGAGTAAGATGGCTGAGTCGAAGCCAAACGTTGAAAAGATTTTATGATTTGCGACATGTTATCAAGTCATTTATGGTATCAAAAAATAAGTTTGTACCTGAACTTGACGATGAAAATTGGCTTACAGATTTAGCATTTTTAGTGGATTTAACTGCTCATTTAAATGAGTTAAATATGCGCCTTCAAGGTGAAAACCAACTTATCAATACCATGTTTCAAACCATAGTAGCATTCCAAATGAAACTGAAATTATGGCAAGCTCAAATTAAGGCAAACAATTTTATGCATTTCGATACATTGGCTAAACACAGTCCTGTGAACAGCGAAAAATATGCAGCCTTGATTTTTGATCTGATACAAGAATTTGAAAACAGATTTCAAGATTTCCATGAAAATAATCAATATTTTGCTATATTTGCGACTCCGTTTTCAGTCGACATAAATATGTTACCTGCCAATTTTCAAATGGAATGCGTAGAGCTTCAATCTGACATTCAGCTTAAAGAAAAATTTGATCGTGTCTCTTTACTGGACTTTTATAGGTCCTATCTTCCTAGAGACAAATATCCCTTGCTTCACAATCATGCCTTATTTATGTCATCACTATTTGGCAGCACCTACATTTGCAGGCAACTATTTTCAAGAATGAAACATATTAAGAATAAAATTAGAGCAAAAATATCTGATAAGTACCTTGAGAACTCACTGAAAATAGCAACTACTTCTATCAAACCAGATATTGATGCACTAGTTTCTCAAATACAATGTCAAACATCCCACTAGGTTCATGTTGCCCTCTTTTGTAATGAAAAAAACAATGACATTTATTACTTAGATATATATGTTCTCTATATTAGTGATTACAAACTGGGGACCTGGTTGATGGTTTTAAAAGATTACCAGAAGGGCTGCTGCATAATTAGAGTTATTATGTGAGTACTTTTTTGCTTATCTGTGGTGGCAGATAACCACGAATATTATTCAGACCAGTTTTTTTTCTTACCAGTTTTCATTAGTGTTTGTGTATTTAATCTGTGGCCCAAGACAACTCTTCTTATTCTAGCTGGGGCCCAGAGACGACAATAAGTTTGACACCCCTGCTTTAAACTAAAGGCTTGAAATCTGCCCACATAAACACAAAATTATCAGTTAAAGTACTAATAGAAATTTGTGAAAAGGTAATCCTATCGAACCTCAACTACAAAGGAAAAAAGTGTTAAAACCAGAATACTAAGGAAAACCAGTATATAGTTGAGGGGGAGAGTCCTCAGCTAGTCTCCCTATTGGACTGAACTTGGACACCTCTGACATGAGCATAGGGTCATGATATTATGCCAGCTATACTCATTTTTATTTTTAAAATACTTAAAAGGACATTAACACTAGGACCTCATTTTTCTCATTTGTCAGATTTCCATGTCATTTACAGAGTCAGGGTCTTCAAAAGAGTTCAGTCATTCTTTCCACAAATATCTATTAAAGTACCAGTATGTGCAGGCCTTGTCCTAGGGGCTAAGGATGCAGTAGTGAATTGAAATAGACCCCTCCACCCAGGGGATTAACCTTTCAAATTACGTTTGGCCCCACTGTTTTATACTGAAGTTAAATTTTGAGAAATAAGCAGCTCTGAATGAAGCTTGACCTGGTGACAACACGGGCTTTAATATCAAAGATCTTGACGAAGGCAAAACAGTTGATGACATTGAGAATAATCACAAGTGGAATCTTCCTGTATTACTGTGGAGGTGGTAATTATGGAATCTGCTCTGTACCTGTGCTGGACTGTCATCTTTCTATTGCTTGCAGGTTTACAGAACTGAGGAAGAAAGCTAATCATTCATTACTCTGATATGAATAAAAATGGCCTCCTTTGTTTATATGGCCCTTCCAAAGTATGTACATGGAGATCCCACTTAAATTTTCCCTAAGTTATTTTGCTGTTTGTGACATAAAGCAGACTTTTGAGTGAAGTTAAGACAGTTGACAATAAAATTAGTAAAGCTGTCAAGGTCACAAAATGTGTCCAGGAAGCCCAAAGTCTTAAATTGATATTCTCTACGATAGCTTCTTTATAATACTAGCTACTTAAGTCTCAATTAGTGGCTGAAGAATGATTCTAGAAACAGTGTCCCAATTGACTTATTCTACCCTTTTTTGCCTTCATTGTATTCACAGGTGCTTTGCCCAGTATAGCTATACGGGATTTTACATTTAGCTACTCTGCCAGGCGTACTGTTTTTTCTTCTTTTCAACTGTTAGTTATAAATATGTTAATATTTCAGCCCAAGCACCACATCCTTATTACAACCTTAAAGCACTATTGTGGAGCACGGGACCAGTAAAATGGCATTTGTCCAGTCAAGACAGCATAAAGTTTAAACAAAGGAGTCACTCACGTTAACCAAGATGGCTTCCAGTCTGCCATGACACTTTGGTTCAAGAAGGAAGCTAAAGTCGTGTTAGACACACTTGGCAGGGTACGTAAGATATGTGCACATGTGACCAGAACAGCTGTGTCTGCAGAGTAGGACCACCCATAGATAGGCTCTTGGGGACAGTCCCCATTTGCCCTCAGGGATACCAAGGTGAGACACAGAAAGGTGGTGTACAAAACTTGCAAAGTGTAACTGAGTCAGACTCCAGGCCACTGCTGAGACAGCTGAGCTCCACACACCAGAGTGCTACTCCATGCCACACTGATCTCACTTGACATTGGCTGCCAGTGGCTTTGCCCTGCTGGACTGGGGACTTTGCCTGCCTCGCTGCCCACCTGGCTCGCGAGATTCTTCCCTTGCAGGTGCTGCCAGCTCCCTTGCTCACTGTGCTTTCTCCCAGAACAGCAGACTGAAACACTGGGACTTGTTTTCATTATTTTCCAATTTTCATGATGTTATTACTGATTATTTCTGAGTATTGTTATTAGGTTAGTATAGATATGGATTAAATCTGCATCAACAAAAGCTGAGCGAACCTTCATTAATAAAATCCATGTTAACAGCATAATCACCTATGTTGGCTCCTTGTTTCTTGGTGCCAGTGTCACCTATAGGACTGGTGGTCATACAGGCAGCTCAGTGCTTTCGGTCCTTAAGGATCAGACACCTGAGCAGGGACTGAAGGCTGGCTTATAGGAAAGTCTGCATAGTGAACATGCTTGTGATAACTATGAATCTTTTTGAAATCGTCACAATTCTAATTTTACAGTTTAACTGTAGCTATTTGTTTAAAGTTTTAGCTCTTTCTTTTGGTTACCAAGTCCACATATATAGAGGTTTTCTTTTTCATTCTCCCATGGTGTGTGACTAAAATATAGCCACCCAAATATGTTTTATACATGAACAAACCATTTACAGAGGTGGTAAATTTGAGAGTGCCAAGTGTAGCAAACTCACTTATACAAAGTAATGTCCATTTCTGTTCTCATGATAACATTTATGCCTATTTATTTTCCTAGTTTTCATTGTGATTATATTTATTTTTCAAATTTAATTTATATTTTATTTTAATTGTCCAAGTGCAATTGTCTATTGACATGTTTTTCAATAAAAAGAAACCTCTAAATAAAGAATTAAACTCCTTTTGTAAGTTCATTATGGTCCTGTCCTTTGTGTTATTTGGATCCTGTCAACCTGAAACTCATTACGCTCGTGAGAATTCTGCAAAATGTCTGTTATAAATGGTCTCTAATAATCCTCTCTAGAACCCAAGGACACTTACACTTTCCTCTTACTATAGATCTTGGGATATTAAAAACATGCAAACAAACAAAACCAATTCAAACCTACCAGGCAGTAAAATTAATTTACCTTTTTCTTTCATTCCTCTAAATTTTATTTTCACCAAGGGATATTTTGCTCAAAACAAATTCGTAAGATGCGAACAGGAACCAAACGCTGTATGAGATAGAGTAGGACCCAGGGAGTAGCTAGTCTCTGGAGAAGTAAGGTGTATGTGAGTAATGGAAATGCTCCCCTCTTCATCTCCAGCCTGTGGTCAAGATTACATCACGTTAACACGGCTCTCACCTGCTTGGGCTACACATATAGACATATCTATATACTTGAACATATGGGCAAATGGCAACAGAACCAGAGTAATGTTTGATTTACATAAAAGCATGTAAAAATTGTCTTCAACATAAATCTGTGTGTGACAAGCCCATACTTTTTTGTTAAGAGATTTATTATGTATATTTTACAGAGAGATAATGAAATAAGGTGTTTTGCTTAGTTGATGTGTAGAAAGGATTCACTTTCTAAAAATTGTATACGCATTAACATTTGCAAAACGTGCCTTACAGGATTAAGTCCAAGCCTAGTGTCACAGTTTGTGAGGCCATTCACAACCTTGTCTCATAAGTTGATTATCTACTTCATATTCTTTTTCATCTTACCTACATTTTTTATTCTGTTCTGTGTGTGTGCCCTTTATACACTGTCCTATACATTGCATTTCTATATTTCATCAGCTAGAGTAGGCTGCTTTATTCCTTCTAACGTCTAAGATACCTTACTCATGTTTGCATTCTCAAGGTCTAGTGAATACTAAGCTCAATAACATTTTAAAAGATGAGCATACTATTTTGATTTACTGTCTACCCCCTAAAATTCATCTTGTTAGTGAAACATTTGCTAGAAATGTAGACTGCAATATATATCTATTGAATTTAGCACTCGAGTTTTCTAATCATCTTTAGTATTTTTTTGGTACAGATTAAAACAAAGCAAGTAAAATGCTTAAGTAATATCCTACTAAATCATGTTTAAAACACCTATTGTAGTGCCCTATAAATTGATAGGAGCAACCTTAAATTTGATTATTTAGACTGAGAATATAAAGCTTAATGCTGAGTGAATACATAATGGAAAGAGGTATATACAGGATTGTGTTGACATACGTTTCAAGGTGATTAGATACCTCAAGACTAGTTTCCCAGTGAGAACTTGCCTGAAATGACACAAAAAAAAGCTCTGCATTTAGACATAAGTTTATGTAATTGCCATTGCCTAAGAAATATTTCAGCACTCTCTCTTCTGTTGCTGCTATAACAAATTCCTGCAAACTTAATGGCCTAAAAGAACAAAAATTTTTCTTACAGTTCTTTGGGTCAGAAGTCTGACTCAATACTAGATAAAATTCAAGATGCCAGCAGGCCTGAATTTTTTAGTATGTTCAGGGAATGAACCCATTTACTTCCCTTCTCCATGTTCTGCAGGAGACCCACAGCTCGAGCTTAGTGACTTTCTTTACTCATCTCAAAGCCAGCAATACTGCATCTCTCTGACCATGACCAAGTGAGGTTTATCCCAGGAATACAGGCATATTTGACATCAATTAGTGTAATGAAAATATCCATAGAATAAAGGATAGAAACGTCATAATAGTTTCAATCAACACAAAAATAAGATATCCAATACTTACCATACAGATTTTAAGCTACTCTCTCATGCATGATCTGCTCTAGTCCGTGAACTCTCATTGAGTTAAAGACACACTAACTTTTTAAATGAGTCCAAAGTGTCAAAATAAGATGTATTTTTATCAAAATAAAGCTAGAGAAAGAAAACCAAGCAAATCATTAATTCTATAATAGTTATCCCTAGAAAGTTATATTTTCATGCTCCAAACATCATCACATTACTATATTTGATAGTCAATTACTATGTAGAGAATGTATCTGAGAATTAGAAGCACTCAATAAATATAAAAGTACATATATTGGATCAGCTTAGCCACGAAACCAGACAGTAAGTTTTTGACAGTTTTAGAAGTTCAACTTTTTGAAATTTTAACTTCTGAAATTAACCAAATTAAAAGCAAACTTTTAGCAAGAGATCAATTGTTGTACCATATGTTTACAGAATGTTTTTAACAAAATATTTGTAAGACATACTAAGATCTTCAAATGGAGTTCTTTCTATATCCTTAAATCTTACTGAGGTGTCTTAAGAATAAGTTACGAAGTCACATCCTTGTCACAGACCATATTTACACCATTGTCCTTGATGGCATCCTAGATTTTATTTCTGCCCAGAAGCCATCGCTCAATTTTAATATTGTAAGATAATCAGAATATCAGTTTTATTTTAGATCCATAGAGATCCTGGTGCCTTTATATTTAGTTACCTCATTAGTTTATCTCTTTTCTCTCATGTTTTATTAGACAGCCAGAAGACATTCAGCACCTTCAGCAGTCTACCTAGAAATCTTAGCTAGGACATCTCAGTTAATAGGTACTACTTTTATTTCCCATGTCATTGCATGTAACAGTTTCACTGAACTTTGTGTGACTGCCGGCCAAGGTCCTATAGTTTCTAATATGTCTGTCTTCATTTGAAGCTCTTACTGATTCTCTCCTCAAGGGTTATCAGGATTTTGCTATGTTTTAAAGGCCATTTTAATCTTTTTCATGCTCTCTGGCCCAAAAGCCACTTCTATATATTTTAGCATATCTCCTCTTGTCAGGTACCAAAACATCTTCCAGTATTGTGTAGGATATCAGTACTGACCTTAGTGAATCAAAAACCACTTATTCCATTGTCACATGATGGAAAGATTGGCTCTGTTAGCTGGGTGGTTCTTAACTTTGATTCTCTCAGGAAGCTGTAGTCAGATAGTGGCTGGGGCTGGAAAGTTCTGAAATTTCTCCAAATTACACAGCAGAGCTAGGAAATGAAAGACACTTACGGACAGGAATAAGTGGGGTTGCTTGAGCACTTCTCTCTCATTATTTAGCCTTTCCATATGGGTCTCTCCAGATCCAAATGAAAACCACATTGATTTCTAAAACCTAAATCAGAAGACATTAAGTGTAACTTACACATTCTGTTTGTTAAAGCAATCACAAGACCTGCCCACATTAAAGACAAGGAAAAATAGGTACCATTTCTTGATAAGGGAGTGGCAAATTCCTGGGACAGCATAGGAAACCAGGACTATTTGAGGGCCATTTTTTGAAGTAATAAACATTATTTCAACATATATATTTGAAATATATGTATATATATTAAAAATTTCAAGCTTGTGTCCTAACTTTCATTTGCTTTCATGTCTCCAATCTTTGTCTTTATATCATGATATATTATTATATTGTATATCAATGCAACATAGGACTTTTAGCCCTATGTTATTATAATTGTGTTATTCTTGAGAATTTTGTGCAGTATAAATCTCTGTTCCTCATTCCTATATTTGCTTTTATAAAACAAAAGCATGAAATAGAGTCTTACATTTTAGTAACATTTAACTTTGGGAAATTTTATGCCTCAGAGACCCAATAAAGACCAGTATTTTTTTTTCCTCAGTAACCAACACCATCTGAGGTCCTCAAAATATTTGCTTTCTTTCACATATTTTTCTGTGGCATTGAAATATGGCCCTAATTTTATGCTTTCCCTATTTTTCTCTTATTGCTACCCTGACAGCTTTCTTTAGTTTCTAACATTTTAGCCTACTTTTTATTCTGCTTGTTTCACTTTTCTCCTTTGTGTAGTGTTATCACTGCTGATTGGATCAGAACAGTGTGCCTTAATTTATTTTCCATTTTGATTGCTTGCTTTAAGGGCAAGCATTTGTTCTGATTACATACTTCATTATATCTGGATTTATGAATATTCTCTGGAGCAAGAAAAATGAAGTAAATGAGAGTTCATCTGTTCAAACAAATTTGGCTTCTCTCCACCATTCTAAGTAGTATAATTCCACTCCAGAAGTATCTCCATTAATTCCTATTCCTCTCTAAGACTTTCTTCCATATGGCTCATCTTTCTGATGTTTCACTTTGAAATTTAATTTGATATATGCACTGAGGATGAACATCATACAATTGCCTTACCTACACAGGAGCTAAAAATATTATCACCTTGAATCTCATCAGATAAAGCTTGAAGTGTTATCTAATATCTCTTTTCAAATTTGTCAGTTTTTTGTAACAATAATACATCATTGTTCCAGGCTTCACAATTATTTCTATTAACTCTTTGGTTTTAGCTTTAAGAGGCAAAGAATCAGTATCTTCTTGGTTCTGAATTTTCCTTCAAAGAAAAAATGCTCAATTTTATTTTTAAACTCTCACTGATTTTCTTCCATGTAATCACTTTGGCTCCCAATAACTCTAGTGACAATTTAATTTGCTTCCACCATCTTAATTCTACCTTGAATAGTACTTGGTTTTGTATAGAAATCATTTTGCAGGCACAAATTTTTATATCACTACTTTTAGATTTTGTGTTTATAATTTCACTCTGGTTTAACATTTTCTTAATAAAAAATTGTTATACTCTAAAATAAGAACATTTGGTTCTCTTTTATCTGTTCATTGGCATAGCCTATGACTTTTTTTCTCATTAAAATCATAAAGTCCTACAGTCTTGGTCAGGGCTTAGAGCATTTTATTCTTTCTTTCTGCACTTGTACCTTGGTTGGAGAAAATATAAATATCCATCCTCTTGGAAGTATTGAGAAGGAAGCTTCTATCTGTACCTCTTGATTATATGTATTTGATTGTTAAAGCTGGGGGAAATGGTCATTAAACTTATGCGGTATAGCCTCCTTTGGTTCTGTTTTTTGGTATCTTCCTGCTTTTCAGCCTGAAATTATTCTCCACTTATTCTGTTTTTCCACAAAAGAAGCCAGTAATTCTTCCTCTTCTCTCTATGTACATGTATATCATTTCATTCCAGTGGAGAAGCTGTCAGAAGTCAATTTTACACCCGAATCATGCTATGTTCTGTACTTCAATTACAGCAATAAATATCTGGGTCCTTCTATCCTTCCTGTTTCTCAATTTGGCATACCCCAGAACTCCCACAGAACATTGTAATGAAAATAAATTTCTTCACATCATTAAATGTCTACACATTATTTTTAAAGTCTATGGTCTTCACGGATTTTTATTATAAGTACAGAAGATATCCAAGCCGTTAACCTGTTTTAAAGAGAAGGGAACTGAGACATGAGAGATGAAATAACATACCAAAGTTTACATGGATGCTAAATTGCAGAGCTCTGGCAAGAACCAAGATCTGACAATGTAAAATTACACCCCAGGAAAATTGAAAACACTTAAAATGCATTCAGGTAATTGAGTTGAAGAGTATAGTGAATTAGCCCTGGAAATCTGATTATTCATAGTTCCTCAGGTGGTAGCTGTCAAGATGTTTGACACTTTTGCCATTACAGACCTCTCTCGCCGTTAGCAATCCCAAGGCTCCATGTCTCTCTAGACCAAGGACACTCATGCAAATAACCCACTTAATGTAAAAAAGGAAACTTTTGACCATTGTGTTCATAGGAAATGTGAAGAAACTGAAGTAGAGAAGTGTGAGCTAATCACCACTTTAGCTGTCTGAGCTGCTAAGAATCCTTCACAGTGCTAATGAGGTTTAACCCTCTTCTTTCTTTGTTATTTGTCTCTCTCGTTCTACATTAGTAACTCTTTTTTACCCCATTAGAGAGGCTTGGAAATTGCTTGATGAAACAGCTCTCCATTCTGGTAAAAGTTCTTTCATGATTTGATTTCTGGCTGTGTAATTTTGCTTTCATGGTTCTCCATTCAGCTCAATAATCAGAAAGGTCATGAGACTAGTTCTTTTTAGGCCAAGCAGTGTTACAAAGCTAACACAATGCTGGAAACAGATTTCATCATGTTTCACTGATACAATGACTCAGCAGTGCTATTCTGTTGAGTAAAGACAATTATATGTGTTTTCCAAAAAATCACATAAAATAATTAATGAACTGGAAATGGCCAGAAATAGGCAAAGATGAGAGTTTACTATGAAAAATTAATTGACCAAAGCCACATATATTTCCACTTTGTTTAGAAACTTCTGTTTTTCATGGTTTAATGTTTAGAAATGTGTAGAATGTGTGGTTGTCAAGCAGCTGTGCAGAGCGTCTGCTAAGTGAAAAGTGCAGAATTGAACATGAGAAAGTAAATTGAACACCCAATTCAGTTACAAGGAATTAGCTCCACACAAATGTGGGAGCTAGCTAAGCTGTCTCTGTAGGGCTTTTGTCCGATGCTGGAGCTTGACCTTTCTTGTGAAGGCATTCAGGAAGTGATGATGGCTGTGATGTGGAGAAGATCAAGGGCAGGCTAGAATCCACAAGCATGATCTGGAGCCATACAAGGACAGATTGAAGTCCACATTGTTTCTTATTGCTTCTGTCCTGGGTAACAAGGGTTATCCTGCAGAAGTTGGCGTTATTTGTCAAGTAATGCACACCCAACTAGCTGAGAAGTCAGAGAAATCAAAGGAGGATTTGCAGAAGGGAGGGGCAGTGGCAGGCTCAGCTGCTGCTTCATGCTGGTGCAGGTGCATGATTAGTTTAATGAAAAAGGACATGAACTACAAATATGGCTACCCATTCTCTTCTGCCCTCCAAATCTCACATGAATCACTTTTGTGGCCCTTTCAGAAAATAAACAAAAGAAAAAGAATTCTGGAAAGTGTGTTTTAGCCTAGTCGAGTATACATATTACAAAGACAACCTAACACTCTTTATTCCCAAAATGGGCATGCCTCTTCCGTTAGCCTATTAAGACATTAATAGGCTAATCTGAGACATTAAGGCAATCTAGTCAGCACTAAACCTGGGTTTTGATTTTGTAGTTACTTTCTGTCCACCACGTTATTTCATAATGTTCCAGAGGTGAACTGCTCTTACTTTGGGCTTAGTGTGTTTGAAGACTATTTGTTTAAAAAGACTTATTTTTGGTCTAAATGCTTCACATTTCTCAAAAATTACATGACCATTTATGACCATTTATGCATATGGGTCTATATCTGGATTTTCTCTTCTGTTTCATTGTTCCATGTCTATTCTTTCATCAATTCTACAGTCTCGATTGATTACTTTGTTGTTTTTTCAAAGTTATTTTAACTATTCTAGTTCCTTTTTCTTATGCATTTTTAAATTAGCTTCTTGACATTTACAAAAATACCTATAAAATTTTGCAGTGAATTGATGTATCAGTTTGGTAAGATTTGATATCTTAATATTGATGCTCACAGTACATAAATATGGTATATCTCTACATTTTTAAGCCTTAATTCTTCCATAAAGGGTTTACAGTTTTTAACCATAAAAATATTTTGCTAGATTTATACTCAATGATTTTAGGGTTGGGTTTTTTTTTGGTACTATTGTTAATTATACTGTCTTATTTTTTATTTCAATTTCCAATTGTGATAGTATACAGATATAAAATTGAGTTTAGTAAATTGATTTTTTATCTTGTGATTTTGTATAACAGGATATTCTGTGAAGATAATTATGGCACCTGCAAAAAGAGACAGCTTTATTTCCACCTTTCTAATTTGTGTGCCTCATATTTTCTTTTGTTTCTCATTTCACTAACTAACTCTTTTAATACAAGGTTGAATTTGAAAGATAAGGGGAAAATGTGTTTCTGGGACAGCTTTCCATGCTTGTTTGAAATGGCTTCGATACACAACTGCCATGTCTATTGGATATGGTGCCCTGAATTTGTGTTTGCCAGCGGTGCCCCCTCTGCCTGAAAATGAGAAAATCTAAAAACGGTTTTCTTGCCTGGGCTTGTCTAACAAATCACATTCTTGGTCTGATATTCTTATAGCATGTTTAGATAAATAACTAAATATACCTTGCCTTCCCACCATCACCATCATACATTTGGTAAGATAACTGTTACTAGGGCCCCTTTTTACATGTCCATTCATCAGATACTTATTAAGTGCCTATGATGCTGTGCTGGCCACTGGAAATACAAATGGACATATCCTGGAAACAAAAGGACAAGGAGAATAGATACATCAGCAAAGTTGCTTCACCATCAACAACTGAAGGGTATTTTTTAATCCTACAAACATGCTACACTATCTGTTTCTTTGCTGAGTGATGATATGGAAAGTAGAGATGGACAACTTTGTTTCAGAGGGAAACATATCGTGATGCTCATGAGTAACAGAGATATTATTTTTCCACACTTCAAATTGTGCACTTAATATGTGAAACTGAATTAGAAACCTCAAGACTTTCTACTTGAGAGATAGCACAAGCATTAAACAGATTTTACATCTTGGTAAATAAGGGGCTGGCAGGCTCTACTCTTTTCCCTTACACTGAGAACAGATATGTCTAATAAAGTACACGTATGTGTTTTCCCCTTCCCAGTAAACTGCCCCCAAGCTGTCACTACCAGCCACCAGGCTCTCAGTGGGGGATGAAACTTCCCTTTATTTCTCTTGGAGTAACTGTGCCTACTGGTATAATAGAGAGAAATGTCTTATTTGCAATCTCCCTGAAATGTTCTGGAAGATAGATAATAACACTTTTCCATAAAAGTAATTGAGCTGACTTTTGCTTGGTTTTTAAAATTTCTAGGGGCTATATTTGAGCTGTTACTTGGTGTCTCATCACTCTATCCTAACTAAGCTTAAGACTGAATTCTAAGTAAACTCTCTTTTTCTTTCTCTGATAAATAGTAGGGTTATAATACTATTGTCTGTATATTAAGTGTTTCCAATATTCAAAGAATTTTTATGCCTCTGGTTATATATGGTACTTTGTGCATATATAATTTCCTTAGAGATAACTTCTTTGATAACCCTGTGGGTGAAATATTTTCTATGCCTTTCTCTGCTGTGTTTTTCTTCAGAGGACATGGCATTCTACACATTCAGTTGTTTAATTATTTATTATTTTTCTTTGTCATTAGAATATACATTCAGGAACACAGAGAATTTTGTTTGTGAGTGAATGCAGAGACTCACTTTCTGCAATCAACCAGTGAAACATTTTTAATGATTAATTGAAGTATGAAACAGTCATGGGAGACGGGCATGGCACAGGCCCCACTGTGTTGTTGAGAAAGAAAATCAGTAAGGTCTCTTGACTTACTTCAAGTATACACACCAAAGAAACAGCACACACCCTCCATCTTTGCTGCCTTCTTTTTGGGTGCCTCCAAAGCTTAAGGTTATATGATACATGTTTGTAGCTTATTCTCACTCAAATGAGGTTGCTAAGGAAATACAACCAAATAAAATCCAATACAGCTTAGTATTTAGGGAAAAAAAACTGTTTGATAGAGAAATCTGAAAAGAATTCAGTCATTAACTTTTTAAAAGAGCCTAGCACTCTCATGACCAGCCTTGACACAAAGGGCCTGTACGAGAGCACATGGGACTCTTTCAAGTTGCTGTCTGGAATGCTCGTGGCTCAGGACAGTTCTAAAACAAGCCTTTCAGAGACTTTCTTTTAGTCTTGATTATTCATCAATTAATTCTCTAAAATCAGTTTTTATTTTTTTGTGTGATACCTATTAACACAAAAATCATTTAATTAAAACTATCCTTAATGACCATTTAAGAGAAGTAACTAAAAATTATGTGCTTTCTATTATCTACTTCAACCCCTGCAAGTTTATCCCAAGCTCTCCTGCTTTAAAACAATCATTTTCATTTAAGGCAATTCATATTTCAATATTAAACTTGCAGAATTCTAAGAAATAATGATAAAAGAGGATTTTCATATATACTTAGGATTCATTTAAAGTAGCACATCTCGTTTTATGAATATGTAAAAATGTCATATGTTTTCTAGTTGCTTAAAGTGTATAAATATTAAGTTCCTAACATATTGAACATGACTTTTTGAATTTCTGGCTCTATTGGAACTCTCAAGGACTCGGTTAAGAGCAGACAACTAAAGTTTTTTTCTTTTTCTTTAATCTGCTACTTTTAACACAACGAACTTTAAATAATCGAAAGCACATAAATAAAGCGTTCATCAATGAACAGATCTCTTCTCTGACCAAACTCAACAGCCATGTATGTCTGTCTAAATCTGTCTAAAACACAAAATTAACCCAATATGGGCTTAAGCTCATTGTAATGACACCCAGACGCACTGTTTACCAAGAGCTCTTTCAATTTCATTACTTTCTTAGACATGGGAGAGGTGAGTGAATCACTGGTGAGGCTTAAACTGTCTCTAACATATTCCTTTCCATTCTTTCTTTTGAACACTGAGAAAGAATAGTAAGTTGCTTGAGAAAAAAAATTTTCAAACTATACTCTGTGAACCACTTTCAGACAGTGATAAATGCTTTATTTACAGTATGTACTGGCTTCCAAATTTTCAAAATAAAATACTGCTTGAAGAAACTTGAATGTCCTTGTTCTTATACATTGATTTCAACAGAGACCAAAAACAGATTTTGAAGTTAGTAAATATCATCCTTTTTTTTGTACATATTGTCCTATGTTCATTCCTTCATGGAGTTGTGGTTGTAGGCCAAATCTCTAATGGAACAAACTATTTGTGCTTTCACTTCTCTGGGTTCACAGGCTGCTGGGAACTACTTCACAGACATGTGAGTCTGGGGTAGTAATCACTTGGTTTGATTTTTAAATCAATTTTCCATAGGAGAAAAAAATAAAACACACCTAAATAAATATCAGTTACATTCAAGTGATCTGCTTCTAAGGTATGCATGTGTTTCCTTTTCACAACCCTTGAGAGTATTTTAAGCATAACATTTTGCATGCCTGGTAGTATTTTCTCTTATGTACTTTATTATACATGTCATTTCTAATGCATTTTCTGTTATAATTACCAACCATAGACTCTGGAGTTAACTTTGAGTGATATTTTGCATTGTTGTAAAACCAAGCCTACCCACAAATGACAAATACGTAACACAACCCACAAAATTCTTATGAACAAGATTCAAATTCAGCTTCCAAAACAAACACAAATGGAAATTCCAAAACTACTTTGAGCCAAAGTGACATTACTTGTGTGCATATTTAAGTTAAAAAATATATATACACCAAGAAATTCATAAAAATGCAGCAAGAATCTCTTTATTCAATTGCCTTTCAGCAATCTCAGACCTCTGAAAAGCCAGCCCAATGAACATTTGTTTCTCCTTGCTGTGTCAGGATAAGGTCTAAGTAGCAAATATGGAGTCCCAACTTCCAAAAAGTTTAAAGTTTAGCCAAAGAGATAAACATCAAAGATACACATTATATAAGTAATTATCAAATGATTATTCACTAGTATCATATCTCTAATTATTTGATATATGTGGCCCTGGGCAAGCTATTTAAATTGGGTGACTGTCAGTTTTCATATATGTAAAGCAGAAATTATAAAACATAGCAAGATTTGCATTAAGATTAAAGATATATGTAAAATATTTGATATATGGTAGACACTCATCAAAGGCAAAGTGTTAAAACATTTTATTGCTAGCTGTATTTTTAAGTATTGGGGAAAATCATTACTCACTATTAGATAGTTTAATAGAAAATATGTATTTGTAATATCTTCCTATAATTGTAATAAGTAGTAAAAGTATACTTTTAATTTTGTAGTAATATTTAATAATTCATATTCCATATTCTACATTATCCAGAGACCGTATAAATACACTCACTCTGCTGCTTACTCCAGGCCACAGATTGAAAATTTTCCATGTGAAAAAGGAGCCTGATCAAAACTAAAGCCTGTACTTTGGTCTTCTTCGGTGAAGCTCATTATAATCTAAATACATTTTAAAGTAATTGCCCATTTTGACATACTTAAATTTATTGTTCTTTTCTTTTGTTACCCATGTTTAGACCCACAAAATTTCTCTATTAATAAAGGTTGTCACCAGGTCAGAAACACTGGCTGAAACATGGCCTCACCAATGCTCTACCTTATAATGTTAGCTCTCCTTTCCAGGTCAGATTTTATATTACTAGAAAATTTCAAGTATTTTCTGAACCACTTGACCAGCTTCTTAGCATAATATATGTGAAATATTATTTGAAATCATCTGACTTTCCTACATTAAAGGCAGCCTGATACTGCTGACCTGTCTCATAATTATTTCCTGGACATTGTTCACCCTAGACTTTGCTTTCATTTCCTAATGCCAGAGCATGTTTCATGCAATCGACAGTTTGTCTTTCAATTGACTTTAGCGTCAGCTCCTCTGGAAACAATAGCCTCTATGTTTGGGTAGATACATTTCCTTTAAGTCTTTTGTTCCTGAGAACGTACATTCCTGATCCAATTGCATATTCTCACAGACTCTATCTATCTATAAATATGTATTTAAAATAAATACACACTTTAAAAGCATATGCATATATGTGTATGCGTAAAAAATAATATATATTTAAAAACCTATATAATAAAATATAAATACTTTTTAAAATCTCCCTAGAGACTAGCCTATAAATACACCCATATTTACCTATAGTTTATATTTTAAGTCAAACTATCCTAAACACATCCTACCAACTTGATAGATATGTATAAATTATGTAAGTCTGGTGTTAGTAAGTAGATAACACAAGTCTTCTTTCCTGGCTGGAGCTCCCAGTGACAGTCAAAAAGTAACAAGTTAACTTTATGTTTGTCCCTTTTACATGCGACAGAGAATGAATAGTGTCCGAAATGCTAGAGGCTTCTCTCAGATTCTAAAAAAGTACCTGAAAAGCAAGAGCAATGGAAAATTTAAAATGAAAAATTAGGAAAATTGAACGAATTAGTTCAACCAAATGATCTAAGTATATTTGTTGGGACTAAGAGTTCTAAATCGTGTGGTAGCTGAGATTTTTAGCACAACAGTGGGAGTATGAACCAAGACAGTAATTTTATTTAAATGTTAAAAAAGTACAGTGCTAATGCCAATTATCACAGCAGTGATCACAGAAACTTTGCACTTCAAAAGTGTAGCTCCACACTCTGTAACATGTGTGAGTATGACTTTCGGTCTTTCACTTGCTCACATCCCCCTACGCTTTAACCTTCTTTTATTTGTTTCCAACTAATCACTCTTGAGAAAGGGCCATCTGGTGGTCTCTTTCTAACGGTCCCAAGACAACCAAATTTGGTCATTTCGCAAGTCAATTGGAAATTTTTTATTGAATACATTCTATGGTCTCAGGGTTCTGACTACACAGTCAAACAGGGCAAGGATTCTCAGTCTAAAAATACCCCTATTTAAGGAGGAGCATAAAAACATGTAAATATTTATGATTCAAATCAATGTGTTGTGTTTTGATGCCGGTATAACATCTTATGAGACAAGAGGAATATCAATCAAACAAAAAAGAATCTGGAAGATTTTACTGAAGATTTTAAATTTAAGGTACACTCTTGTAGAATATATTGTTTTTTAACAAATTGGCATCAGGAGTCACCTCAGACACTTCTGATAAGAAAAAAAAAATTCCATAAAATTTTTCTAGAGTTAAACACTTTCTGTCTTTTCAAACCAATCACAGCCAGATGTTAAAAAAAATATATATATATTTTAAGTATTAAGTCTGAGAGTTCTAGAATTAATCTTACTAGAAACAAATGAGAGAAGACATATTCTTTTAAAATACAAACTATTAAAGATCACTGTTAAAGGGAATTCTCCAAAGAAATAGAACCAGTAAGATATAAGAATCTCTCCCTCTCTCTAAAAATGACCTAAGATAAATGGAGAAATTTACCAGGTATATTGATTGCAAGAATCAATATTGTTATAATGTCAACAATTCCAAAATTGATCTATGAATTCAATGAAAATACAAGATTAGAAATTAGCAAAATGATTCTAGAATTGGCATAAAAATATAAAGGAATGAGAATAGCTAAACCAAATTTAAAAAGGACAAAAATGGAGAAAGTGAGATTATTATAAACCTATAATAATCAAGAGAGTGTATAATTATCTTTAAAATCAAGGATCATGAGAAAATTTTTGCTGGTGGTGATATGTTCATTTTATTTAAGATGGAGATTATTTCATAGATGCTTACATATGTTACAATTTAAATAGGTGTAATTTATTGTATGTCAATTATACCTCAATAAATCTGTAAAAGCTTATGAGCACATGAATATATTTTTCAGGACTTCTCGGAAGCTTTGGAAAAGTACAGTTAAAATGAGATCTTCTGAAACTTACTTCCTTAGATTTAGTATAAACTTATGATGCTTATGTAATTTATCTAAACATACAGCGACCAGTGTCTTATTCCTCACATTAGATAAGCATTTGAGCATAGAGTTCTGTGAAGACAGCACCGTTTTAATGCTTGTGGCTGTACCACAATATTTATGACTGTGTGTCCAGAGAGATATTCAAATGATTGAATGAATGAATCAGCTCATCTCTCATAGTAATCAATAAATGCTTGGATATAAGAAATCCACTTATTTATCAACACATAATTAAATTCCTCTAAAGAGAACAGGTGTAGCTAAATGATTTTCTACATCATAAATATTAGAGAACCTGGAGATCCATTTTCTCTAGTTTCTATCTTCTTACTATATCCATAAAGAACCTATGAAAAGGAGCTTAGTTTTAGGGTAACAAAAATGTTAAACATTAGATATATATAATAAATCAATGATTTTTTTTGAGAAGTAGAGTTTTAAAAGAAGGAAAAAATAGCTAACGCTACTAGGATGACTGTCTTCTCTTCCCTTTTATACTCACCCAGTAAAACTAGGAAGTCACAAAACTAAGTATTTTGACATCTTCAACAAGATTACCTGAGACAGTTTAGAATATAAAGGCTTAGAAATAATAAATAAATTGATCAGGTCTTGGCGGGTTAACTGGTAAAGCTGCAACTTGAATTAAGAACTTGTTGGTTCCAATTCACAATCATTTCTTCAATCATACATGTTAATTTTGGGCAACACATGTAGTACATATTTTTTCAATCCGATGATAAATGGCTTCTAATCTTAGGCTACTAACAACAATTTATAAATGGCAGTGTTCTGGTTTTGCTTTTTTTTTTTTTAACTTTTAAGGGCTTTTACTTATTAGGAAAGTATAAAGCATTATTTCTTTTTTAAAAAAATACCCATTAGGCAGTGACTTATGACCACTCTCCTTTGTACATTGTTGACATCTAAGTCATGGGATGAGATCAGTGCAACGTTTCACATTGAGACAGAACAGGGAAGAAAAAAGAAGGCAGAAAGTGACTGGGGGGGGTGGGGAGAGGAAGGCTGAAGACACCAGGCAGAGAAATGAAGTGACTCTGGAAGTACAAAAGGATAAATCAAAAAAGGAGTGAGGAAAAGAGGGCCCAAGATAATTGGATACATTCACAAGTTTTTAAAGAAGGTCATCTTAAAAAGTTAAATATGACATACTGACTTGGATCTATCTATAACAAATATGAATATAACTTTTTTTCCCTCAAACGACTACGAAAAGCAGACAATAGATTGAGGAGACATAGAAAAGAGTGTATTTCTCAAGCGTACATGAAAGGTGTAGTTGAAATTAAGATCAATCGAGCACCAGCGATCAAAGAGTCTAGGGAGACCAAGCACCAGCAGGGGCCTGGAGAGCAGAGCTGCCCCAGAGCTCACATGTGCACTGTCGGCTGCATTCATGCTCACAGGACTAGCAGTCCGGCAGCAAGGGGCCGAAGTCATCATCTAGTCAAGAATTATTTTACATGAGTGGAGAAACTGAGGTCTAGGGCCCATACATTTCTGTTTCTCTTTTCATTATAACACACTAATTCTTATTTATATTCAGGTTTAGCTTTCCCCTAAGTAGATATAAATAGATATAGCTATGGTATAGATATGTTATATATAGGAAATTGATTTCATTTGCTTATCTTAACTAGTTATTTGATTCTGCAGCAAAATACAAAGTGAGCAAGGATGGGAGTGGCATAACTGTTGCTTAAACCCTACCTGATCCCTGTTTCCTCCAAACTTTTCAATTATCGAAGATAAGTTCTTTAACCCATTGCCATCAGCCTGATAAACTGAAGGAAAGAAGAGGTTAGGATCAACTGGCCCAATGAGTAAGAGATGGATAAATTTTCTACATGTAATACCTCAATGGCCTCCCCCTATTTCTATGGAGTTGATATTGATTTTCAAGTGAATTGTATTGTATGCCATTAAAAAGTCTTTTAAGAAGTATCCTGGATATAAATTATGAATACATACATAGACAAGCATGGGCGTCAGAGATCTCATGATGTTTTACTACTCGTTTGCTGTGGGACATTAGACTTTTGTTTAATGTTTCTGTGCTGTGGGATTCACTCAGGATGATGAAAGAGATAATGTCTACTATGCACCCAACTCTGACATTGCATAATCTAGTATAAAATGATAAGTCAGCTACAGCAACATGAAAGCCCTTCTTCTCACTGCCCAGGGCTCACATCCTATCCTCAAATTCAATTACCCCATCCACACTCCTCAACCTCTACCCAACCACTTTCAACTACAAACAAATGTAGCACAAACTGTGTTCTACACTATAACCAGGGATAGGACCCTTTATGTATAAAACTGGTAGTATGTGTTGGTCTTTGCTTATTTCTTTAATGACTTTTGGATCATTGAGGGGACAGATCACAACTGATTACCTAATCAAATACTATTTTGTATCTTCGTACTTTGAGGACCTCTAAAGAAACTTATTTCTACTTATTTATTAAGCTATTTAAAGATAGATCTTCATAATCATCATTGGCAACCCTATTCTAAAAAGAAGAAAATATACATAATCATTGGCAAATACCATATTTTGCCATGCATAATGTGCTGCTGTGTATAATGTACATTCATGTTTTGGGCTCAAACTTTCAAGAAAAATATTTTTCATTTTAATTTTTTAATTGAACATTTTATTTATTTTTATTTAGAAACAAAATTGATTATTGTATTCCAGGGTATTGTTTTGCATACAGATAGCATTATTGCTTTCTAGAGTTATACTTTTAAAGCACAAGCATAAATAAAAGAATTAAAAACATTTATATAGACAAAGAATTAATACTGCCCATGCATAATGTGCATCCTTACTTTTCCCTCAGAAATGTGGGCAAAAAAGTGCACATTATACACTGCAAATTATGGTAATAGATAAAATCAGGAAATCAAGAATAAAAATTATTTTTGGCAAGACATTGCCATAACAGATTTTTAAATTCCCCCACAAATGTTAATCTAATATATTTTCACAAAATATCTGAAAGAACATCCCATATTTTGGTTGGTAAGATGAAGTTTGAATATTGCATATCTTCCTTTTCCTTAATGTTATTAAGTCAACAAACATTTACTGAGATCTAATATTTGTAGATATCATACACGGCACTAGAAATACAAGTGTGAATAAGTTAGATTTTTTTCTTCAGGTTCAATCTATAGTAAAAGAGGTAAGAGTCTAAATAGAAATCTGGACAGGTTTAGGGCTAAAATTGAGTCTTTTGCAAGGTGACATCCATGCTCTGAGAAAAGATCATGGGTGGCAATTAATTCTGTTTGAGAGACAAGGACAATTTCACAAAGAAACTGGTTTTGTTAAGGGAGAGATTTTCCCCAGAAAGAGGGGACATTTCCTTGGAGGAAAGGACGGACAGCATTCCAGATTATGCTTCCACATCAGTCAGTCATTGGCTAAGGGCCACCCTGGTGGAAGTGAGGTAGAGTGTAAACTTTCAGGCCCTTCGTGGTCTTGCAAATGGCAAAGCAGCTCCAGTAGTGTAAGAGCAATCCTTCCAAGAGCATCACAGATGTGGGTGTGAGAGGGAAGCTGGCAAAAGGCATAAGGAAAAGAACTGAACATGAGGGGAGCTGGGCAGAGCACCAGTGGTATCCGCTGCAATAGTCATTGTAGGTTTCAACGACAAGGTAGACTTGTGTGCCAAGACCTGAGAGTTGAGGGAGTCAAGCAGAAGTAAAAGAGGAGAGAATTTCAACAGTGAGGAGACCTAGACCAAAGGCATGTCACGATTGAAATAAATCCACAAATTCTTTAATACTTTTTTCAACAACTGGTCCTAAATTCCATTTTTCTTTAGTATGGACTGGACTATATAATTTGCTGCTAATGAATCAAGTAAAACAGAAGTGAGAATGTGTCATATCTGAAATGAGAGAATAAAAAACATCAAAGCTCTGTCTTGGTCTCCTTTTGGATCAGTCACTGAGTGAAGTCAGCAGCCATATCCCGAGGACATACCATGAACATTCCTAGGGAGAGACCCTTTGGTGGTGAACGTGGGCCTCTTGCCTGCAGCCTCGTGAACAGGCCATCCTGAAGGAGACTCTCCAGGCCTAGACAATCTTCCAGGTGACTGAACCCTGACCAACATTCTGACTGCAAGGTCACAGGAAACCCTGACTAGAGACACACATCTAAGCCTCTCTTAAAGTCCTGACCCACAAAATCTATGAGGTTATCTAAATTTGTTGCTTTAAACCACTGAGTTTTGGGGTAATTTATTATGCAGGAATAGATAATAAATAGAGGCTTCAAGTGAGAGGCATGCCTAGCATGTTCAAGAAACATCAGGATGGCTACTTTAAAATATTAAAGATTAATTTATTACCAGGAAAAAAGGTACGATTCTAGATTACTCTCAATTAACTATATGGTTTATAGATTTCTAATAATTTAGTCACATATGCAAAGTCAATTTTTTCATATAAGTAACATAATCACCAGTTCTGGCAGACCTGAATATTTTTGGGGGGGACCATTACTCAATTTATATTTGGTTAATACTTATTTGCAAAAAACAGGGCATGCACCTGAAGTCCTTGAGAGCTATTTTCTGCAAAGGCAAACAAGGCAATTGAGTTTCCTTTGTTCTTTTCAATCTATTGTCTCTTGAAAACATAATATCATGTTCACCAGGGTCTGATTAAAATGAACAGGTCTCGCCCTTGCTGGCGTGGCTCAGTGGATTGAGCACCAGCCTGCGAACTGAAAGTTTGCTGGTTTGATTCCCAGGATTCCCAGTCAGGGCACGTTCCTGGGTTGCAGGCCAGGTCCCCAGTGCTGGGTGTGAGAGAGGCAACTGCTGGGCGTATGTCCAGCACACCGATGTTTCTCTCCCTGTCTTTCTCTCTTCCTTTCCTTCACTCTAAAAACAAATAAATAAATTTCTTAAAAAATAAAATAAAACGAACAGGTCTCAACAGGCATGTTGCTAATTTCCTTGGAGAAAGACTAGCAAAGAGAGTGGGGTTTGAATACTTGACCTTTGTAGGTTTCATTTTTCTTTTTATTACACTTCTAATAACTAAAATAATTGTTCCTAAAGCTGCATATCAGAAGACAGAATGAAAATGTAAAAATCTATCTTTTGTTTCTATTAGCAAATGTCCACAAGATTCATAACAAGGCAGAGCAGTTGTGGAGGGTCAACGAGAAGGAAGGCGAAATCACGGTCCTGTGATGTTAGAATATTATTTTATATCTGAGAAACCTAAAAAGATACCATTGTTCTCATAACACAAATTAGAACATGCACAGCTCAGGGAAATTTCCATGAGTTGAGAATTAGGGGTTAAAATGGTTGGGAAGCACTGCTTTAGAGAATGTGCATGCTTAATCACACACACACACACACACTTGATGAAAGCCTTCTATATTTGCTTACATTTTTCTTAATTCTTCAGTATAGTAGGAAAAATTATAGTGCATCAGTTTAAATACAGCAAAGCTCCAAATCTCTGTGACAAGTGCAGCAAGATAAAATGTTTTTGTATAAGAGTCAGGCACTAAGATGAAAGAAAGGGTATGAATGTGTCTAAAAATCTTATGTACTAAATGTGTATATGACACAGCTTGCATGTGAATGATTGTTGATTATATAAATGTAGTCAATTGAAGGGATAAGGCATTGTTACTGTGTACTTAGAATGTCTTGAAGACAGATTTCTAGCGGTATAATTCACAGAGGTAAAATTCAGCTCTCATGAAAGCATAGTTCTGAGAATTTTGTTAAATGTGTACAGTCATATTAATACTACTACAGAAAGGATATAGGAATTTTCCATCAACTCAAGGAGTTCCCTTGTGCTTCTCTGCAATCAATTGACTCCCTCTCCTTCCATTTCTAGAAACCACTAATCTGTTTTCTTTCCCCAAACTTCTGCCTTTTCTAGAATATTTTATAAATAAAAACATGCAGTATGTAGCTTCTGAGTCTAGCTTCTTTACCTAGCAAAATGCTTTTGATATGAAATGCATATTATTTCATGTAGGGTTCTTTTTAATTTTTACTGCTGAGTACTTTAATGTATGGAAGTACCTCAGTAGGTTTAATAAAGTTGTACAAAGCATTTTCACACAACATTTTTTAAAAGATGACTTACAGTAAATTGCTTACATTTAAGAAATACAGGCAAGTTTGCCATTGATGTACATCCATGAAAACATCACAGATCAAGATTATGAAAACACATAGGATTCTGAAAAACTTTCTGATGCTCTTTTGTAACATCTCTTTTTCTTTTGCCCCATTTACAAGTATCAACGACCTGCTCTCCCTTACTACAGAGACACTCATGTTTTCAAGACTTTCATATAAATGGAATCATATAGTACATGGTATTCTTAAAATAGTATTTTTTGATCAGTATAACTACTGTTAGATTCACCCATATGTTTATAGTTCATTCCATTTAATTACATGGTAGAATTCCTAGTATTTCATTGGATAGATCTACTACAATTTATTTATTCATGCACCTCTTAATGTGCAATGATGATATTTTCAATTTGGGGCTGTTACAAATAAAGGTGCTAGAATATTTATGCACATGTATGTGTATAAACATTTGCTTTCATTTTGAGAAAGTAAGTACTTAAGAGTAGATAGGCTTCGTATATGGTTGGAGAATATTTAACTTTTAAGGAATTGCTGAACTGTTTTCCAAAGTGGTAGGATCATTTTCCTTATCATTTATTAGACTGTGAGAGTTCTAATTCCTCCATGTCCTTGCCCAAACTAAATACGATGAGCCTTTTAAAGTTCATTCACGCTTCTTTGTGTGTGGTTTTAATTTGTATTACCCTAATGGCCAATGCTGTTAAACATTTTTTTATTTTGTTTGTTCCCCATTCATATAACTTCTTTAAGAGTCATTTAAATGTTTTATTTTTTTAATTGGATTAGTTTGTTGATGTTTTACTATTATTGTTGAAATTATTGTTGAAATTAGAAAGTTTTACATATATTCTGGACAAAACTCCTTTATCAGATATATGATATGCAAGTATTTTAATAAACATGCTTTACCCTATATAAATATAGTCATTCCAATTATTTTGTGCTTGGTGCTAATATGATATATATTTTTATTTGCTTTTACTTTTACCATAATTTATCTTTATAACTGAAGAGAACTTTACCCTGACTGGTGTGGCTCTTTTGGTTGGGCATCGTTCCACGAAGTGAAAGGTTGTCAGTTTGATGCCCTGTCAGGTCACATGCCTGGGTTGCAGGTTTGGTCCCCACTTGGGGTGCATATGAGAGGTAACCAATTAATGTTTCTCTTTCAACTTGGTTTATTTCTTCTGAAAGCATAAAGGTATCATCTTTTAAAAGCTTCACATGAGCTGGCTGGTGTAGCTCAGTGGATTGAGCACAAGCCTGTGAATCAAATGGTCGCCAGTTCAATTCCCAGTCAGGGCACATGCCTAGGTTGCAGGCCAGGTCCCCAGTAGGTGTTGCATGAGAGGCAACCACACATTGATGTTTCTCTCCCTCACTTTCTCCTTCCCTTCCCCTCTGTCTAAAAATAAATAAATAAATCTTTTTAAAAAAAGCCTCACATGAAATCATCCTCTGGCCTTAATTGGAAAGAATAGTTGGCATTTCCATAACTTCAGATTTAGGCCAAGAATAAGGGTCTCGTTCTTTGAATTGGACCATATACTCCTGAGAGCTTCAGTCCAACACAAAGAGTCTGCTCTTGTCTTTTTTTAGATGTCATTTTAGAAATTGGTGAGTAAGCCCTTAAATATAAGAATTTTAAAGGGACATTGAAGATTGAAGATTATCATTTTCAAAATTCTCACTCTATGCACCAGGATAATTAAGATTATAGAGATTAATTTTCCCAGGGTCATGATTAATTAATGGTAGAATTTCCAATTTTAGCCTCTTTCCAGTAAAATAATTATCTACCACAATTTTATCACCTGTCTCTTTTGTGTCATTTTCTGTCATGAAAAGGGAAGTCCTTCTTTCATACAGGCAGCATCTTTTCTCATCAAATTGGGAAGAGCATAGTTTAAATACCAAGTAGTGACACCGCTCTAGAAACTCATTATTGCTCTTTGTCCTGAATTTCCACATGGCAAGAGCTGTCATGGTTTGAGAGCTGATAAAACGCCTTACTTTTAACAAAGATTTTGATGGCATACAGATTTTAAACCGTTTTTTTTTTCAGGTAACAAGGAGTTATTCAATGTATTATTCACAATGTAGTCTAGGGGATCCAGCCCAGAGAAACTGACCTTGCTATTTATTTATGTGTTTCGTATGTGTGTCTAATGGCTCATTTTTAAACCAGAGATAGTGTGAGATGGACTTCTTTGGCTAATGGTGCTTTGTTCTTGGATTATATATTTGCCTGTACTGTAACCTAGTGACAGATCTAACTTCATCCAATTACAGAAAAATGTGTGTCCAGTGGCAAGAAGAAAATTTTAAAAGTGAAATAGCAGAATTTGGGGGCTCTCTTCAATTTTCCATTCCTTAAAAACTGTATTTTAGAAACTGATCTACCTATATTCTAAGTCCTATATTCTAAGGACTGTTAAAAGTCGGGGATAAAAATATAAACGTAAAATAACCTTGGCCTTCAAAACTGAGCCTAGCACTGAAAAGGTATGTGCCAGGCACCCAGATGAGCCGATAGTTGGAAGTGCAGCCTGACCTGACTCTTGAGGATCACAGACAGGAAGACATGGGATGATGACGTAGGAATTATGTTTTATTCTTTTTCATTTTCTGAACTCTTATATATAAGCTGCTACCTCCTATGAGAACCTCTATATGTATGCTAATATAGGCTTGAACATGCTGAGTGGAAGTTTACTCTCTCTGAGGCAGTGTTGAGAGCATATGTTCACGATACAGCCTTTCCTATAAGCCAGTCTTTGGTCCCCACTCAGTTGTCTGATCCAGTCCTTAAGAACCAAAAGTGCTGAGCCACCCGTATGACCACCAGTCTTGCAGGTGACACCAACATGGAGAAATAACAGGGAGACAACACAGGTAACTATTCTATTCACTCGAATCTTATTAATGCAGGTTCACTCAGCTTTTATTAATGCAGATTTAATATAAACATATAATCACCTAATAACAATATTAATCACTCAGAAACAATCAGTAATAGCATCACATGAGAGAATTGGGGATAATGAACCCAAGTCTCAGAGTCTTGGTGTGTGGGTCAAAGAGACAGCACAGTGGGCAAGAGAGCTGTCAGTGTCTTACAAGAAAGGATCTCTGGAGCCAGGTGAGGAGTGGGGAAGACGGAGTCCTCAGTCCATCAGGGCAAAGCCTCCAGTATCTGTTGCCAAGCGATCAGCATGGCATGGAGCAGCACTCTGGTGTGTGGAGCTTGGCTGTCTCAGCAGTGGTCTGGCCTTGTCTCAGTTATACCTTGAAAGTGGTGTACTCCACCCTTCTGGGTCTCTTGCTAAGTGTCTTGGCAACCCTGACAACAACTGGGGAATTTGCCCAGGAGCCTATGGGTGGTACATGGCTGTTCTGGTTGGTACCCTTGATGCCAAGTTGTGGAAGTTCCCCAGGAGCCTGTGTAGGAGTGGTCCTGTTTTGCAGAGGTGGCTATTCTGATCTGTGTGCAGATATCTTAGGTGTGTCTCCTTGCCAGATGTGTCTAGTGTGACTTAGGTAGTTTTCATCTTGAACCAAAAAGTCATGGCTGACTGGCAGCCATCTTGGTTGGCATGAGTGAGTCCACTTTGATTTCTTTACCTTATGCTGTCTTGACTGGACCAATGCCATTTTTTTTTGGCCCTGCTCTCCACAGGCAGTAATAGATGACTTAATCCAGGAGGAAGAATATGAATTGGGTCATAAGTATGTATTCAATTTCATCAAGTTTATAAAGAACAGAATTTCAGCTCCATCCCAGAACAAGCTTGAAAGAGCTAGTAGTTCATTTAGTTCATCTTCTTCATTTTATTGTTAATTAAACTGAAGGCCAGAGAGGTACTAAGACATAGCTGGTATTCCATGAAGATTTTGATAATAGACCTTGGATTGGGACTATAAAAGTGTTCATGAGTTGATCATCTTTCTGTTATACAGTATTACAGCCTTGCTTATGAAGAAAAGATGCTGATAGTTTTCTTGCCTTAAATCTTTCAATAATGACTATCCACTATTTTGTTAAGAAAGCTTGCATTTTTGTTCCTGTGTCCACCTGTATCTAAGGGATCAGAAGTAAATCCTGCTAAGTGGGGAATTCTTTCCCTTTTCCCTAGTAGCAATTATTTTCAGAAGAAACATTTAATATAATTCTGTCAATGTAATGTGGCAGGAAAACCTCTGCGAGTGGCCTTTGGTAAAGATTTTATTCCTGATTTAAAAAAATCCCCAAAACCATAGTTTATTAGTCAGGGTTTCATCAGAGAAATGGATAAGCAAGATGCACATACGAGACTGATTGCAAAGAATCAGATTGCATAAATGTGAGAGCTGTCCAGGCGAGTCCAAAAGCCATAGGGCTGGCTATCAGGAAGTGCAGGCTGGAACCTCTCAGCTGGAGCTGATGTCGCAGCCCAGAGGTGAAATTTCTTCTTCCTTAGGTAATCCTCGGGTCTATTCCGGAAGACTTTCAATTGATTGAATGAGTCCCACTCTGATTATTCATAATAATGTCCTTTGTAAAGGTAACTAATTGTAGATGATAATCACATCTATAAAATACCTACATAGTAATGCCTAGAGTAATGTTGGACGGTAACATGGGTACTATAGCCCTGCCAAATTGACGCATAAAACTGATTATCATCCATGGGAGAAGAAAACGTCTTCTTTTTCTGATGCCAGTCTTCCTGCAGTGCCTGGGACTTGGCCAGTTATTCTGTAACCATGGGTTAGATTAGACTGACACCCTGAAGATGTTAGAAAAGGAACATGACAAAAACCTGGATCCTCTATGATATCATTAGTCCACTGATTGAACTAACCCAGGAGCCAGTTTTATAAGGTAATAAATCTTTTCTATTTATACCAAGTGAGTCATAATTCAGAGTTGTTGCAGCTAAGACCATCCAGCTATACCTCACTCTGTGTCATCCAGTCCCAACAAGCTCAAAAATAAGTTTAAAAATAAAAACGCTTATAAAATCACTAAGTATTTACATCAAAGTTTTTGTTCATGTTTGTTTGTTTTAATGAGCTATGCCCGTGCCCATACCAGAGAAACGAATGTGGACTCTTGCCTAATTTAAAAAGTTCACCTAACGTTCTGGTCTTAATTGATTTAATTGTAGAATATCAGCATGCTTTGTAGCCAGTTATTTGATTAAGGAACACTGATTTGAGATCTTTCATTAAATAGAATATTTGTCTTTGGGGATATCTTAATTAGCTAAGTCCAGAGGCCTTCCTGTTAGCATGTGAGCTGATTTTGAAGTTAAAGGTGAAGTTACAAAGAGTGTTAATCAGAAGTGGATGTGGGAAATGACATCAGAGGAATGGCCTCATCCTTTATCAGTTAAGCTCCCTCCTGCTGAAATTCTCTGCACTGATATCAATACTTGAGGAAATCCTGCTGGGTAAAGTGGAAACCCTGGGCTTAAACAGCAACCACAGAAAGTAGTGGTCTCTATTTCCTCCTATTAATGGACAAAGTCAGGGAATTTAAATAGCATGTACTAGTACAATAAGTGGCAAAATCTAAACTAAAACAGGGATCTTTAAACTATTATCCATCAAGATGTTTACATATTTTCTTATTCATTCCTTATTTCCACTATAGTAGATTTATGGGTCAAATACCATTATCATCATTTTGACCATTAGAAAATTGCAGCTTAGAGGACATCAGGTGTTCCAATGTTGGTTCTGAGTTAATATCGGATTCTTTTTTGTGTGTGAAAATGACCTTTCAGTGGAACGGTAACCACTACAACTTTATGCTCTTGGAGGGCCATTCTCCTTGCCCAAAGCCACCTCCTCAGGTTCATATTTCCATCTTCACATCCTACAAAAATAATTTTACTAGATGGGATCTATGACAAATGTGGAACCCTGGAGTCTGGGAAATGTAGCATCTCAAATACCATAGTGCAGAAAAGGATCTAGAAGGGAGTCAGAATTAGTGTTTAATGAGCCCATCTGCAGTCTCTTCCACATTATTTATAATTATTTTTGTAACCTGAGAGAGAAAAATACAAGAAGTACTGCATACAAAACTGCAAGTAAAAATCTTTATTATACCCTGGAGAAAATGTATGAAATAATATAAACACCAAAAATTTATGGTTAAGTAGTTTATATTTCATTCCCTACAAGAAAATAATATTCAGCCAATTAGAATGATGTCGGTGACGATCATTTAATGGCATGTTGAGATATGTAATTCATGTGAATTGTACTTGTTGCTCTTGTAAAAACCACATTACTAAAGGCACCAAAATTAGTTTTAAATTTCTAAAAATTGTGTGCCAATGTCAGAGGATATCGGAGTCCACAGACCCTCTCTGAGAAATGTCAGAGACCCATGGTGCTTGCAATAGGGAAGATATGGTGGTGACATGACAGGGACCATCCATCCACGTTTGTGCGCAAAGTGCTATCAGCAACTTTCCTGTTTGTTTGCATCTGTACCATCACCCTGCATGGTATGACACACCCATCCCTGCTCTGTTCACATCCTGCAAGGACTTTCTCCTCTCTTATTAAGGTTTGACAGTAGCCGGCAGGCCCAAGGCAATGGACCTCGTGCTCCATCTCTTGCTCCACCTCTTGCTGACCATACACTGCTGGGCTTCCTATGTTAGGGTCGTGGTATAAGGCCTGCCCAGACCTGAGTGCCCTGCGGCCGCCGTTACTGAAGAAAATATAGAGGTTCTGAGAGCACACAGCTGGCAAGAACAGAGGCAGATTGGACCCAACTCTGCTGATCCTGCCAGATGGATGCAGGGGCAAAAGCAGATGGTCCAAAGAGTTCATTTAGGGTGGGCAGCTGGCCCCAACCCACTGCCAAGGAAGATAGAAAGAAAAGTCATTATTTGGAAATGATATTTAAAACTTTTGTTTTCATAGATAATGTGTTCTTGCTTGTGGAAAACTTAAAGAACCAGAAAAACAAAATGAGTACAACTAATATGTGAATTATGAAGATCACAAAATGTAAACTCAATATACATTCTTGCCAAGCTTGCTTTGGATATAACCTGCAATTCTGTAAGCTCCTAGAAATAGCTGTATGGAGTTGACAGCTCATACAATCCCAGGTTTTAAATCATACTAACATGGACAATGCAAGACAAAGTTATTCACACACATACTTTATGGTATGTCACTCTATATTAATATAATTAGCAAGGACATACGGACTATAATAAAGACCCAGAATTGGCAGGACTTTGGATAATTTACACACACACACACACACACACACACACACACACACTGCCATTGCTAATGGTAACGTAACACTGCTCTAATCCATTTGGGGAGCAATCTTACAATAGTAGATAATAAGGACTATAAGACCTTGTATGTTCTTAGAGCTAAGAAATCTAGTCTAGAATATATAGTCTAAAAAATTGCCACATACACCCCAACTCCTGGAAAAGATAAAAAAATCATAGAGATACATATTTGTGCCTTACATTGTATAGTAGAAAAAAACTGAGAATAATTGCAAGTTTTAATTTTTGGTAAATATTGATGCAAACAATGAATTGTAAAAATGGTGAAATTGTATGACTATAAAACATTAAATACTATGAACTCTGACAGTAACTGGAGCCAAATTAAAAAAACAATTCATTAAGAGAGTCAAATGCAAGCAGTTATAGGCACATTTTTCTCCAAGCATGAAACAGGTAAGGAGGGGATAATATTCTAGTGATTCATAGGAGGAGAGTGACAGAAAAATGTTTATAGATTACAAAGGGATAGATAGACAGATAAGGGACAGGTAGATGACAGAGTTGAGGCAGATTTTAAAAGTCCATGCCAAGCCATCTTCAGAAAACACTCTGTTTTCTGGTTTGTTGAATAAAAAATAAAACTCGTGTAGAGCTTCTATTCATTCATAGCAGAATATAAGGTTTGAACACCTAAGGATAGAGAAGAAAGCCTATAAACATAATTGTCATCTTCTAAGGAAAATCAAGGTTTTCTCAGAAATTGGCCCATGACTGAGTCTTTTTT
>PVKM010008423.1:0-39028 GCA_004027735.1 Carollia perspicillata
CCCTCCATTCTGGGGTGGAGAAGGGTAAAGTAGAGTCACTGCATACGGACAGGGACCGTTTTGGAAGAGCCAGGTGGGGAAGGTGTAGCGTTGTTTGGCATCTTGATTTCCCTGTTCCCAGGAGCAAAAGGCATCCTGGCCCCATTCAGTTCTCAAAGGAGGCCAAGATGGTGCAGTAGCAACTTTGCCTGTGATTCATCTGCCGCCTCCCAGGAGAGCACTCTGACTTGGGAGGAGCCTTCTGAAGTTGCCAGCTTCCGTGTTCAGCATGAACACCGTGCAGTATGAGCCAGGCATTCCACGAAGGTGCCGGTTAGCTGCTCCCAGACCTCAGACCTGTGGGGAATCACGTGGTTTTTTGAAAGAGTGTACCCACTTCCAGAATCCTAAAATTTGAGCCTTTGCAGAAATGTATGCTTAGTGTGAACACCAAGTATTCCTCATTTGTGACTCTTCTTGCCCATTCTTTCCTCCTTGCCATTGCCAGTACTTTGATATTACAAAGGATATGCCTCTGGAGGGCCTGTTCTTGGTTCTAGACTTTCCCCCTGCACATCATGTGTAGCCAAGCAAAGCCTCAAGAAGAGGGTTAATTGAATAGAGTTGTGTTTTGGGGTCAAGACAGTGACTTTTGTGACTGCTTCTGTGCTTTCATCCCACAGTGCCTTTAATCCAGGCATCACAACGCATTTTTTAAATTGAAATGATCGGAGTAACATTGGTTTATAAGACCACACAGGTTTCAAGTGTACAACTCAGTAAAACATCATCTGTATACTGCATTGTGCTCCCATCGCTCCAAGCAAAATCTCTTTTGATCCTCATTTTCTCCTTTTTGCCCACCTCCACCTACCCACTACCCCACTTTCCCTCTGGCCATCACCACACTGTTGTCTGTGTCTGCAGGTTATGCATATATGTTCTTTGGCTAATCCCTTCACTTTCTTCCATCCAGTCTCCCTGCCCCCCACTCCCGACAGCTGCTAGTCTGTTCATATGTCCACGCATCTGTTTCTATTGTGTTTGTTAGTTTATTTTGTTTATTTGAGTCCACATATAAGTGAGATCATGTACTTGTCTTCCCCTGACTGGCGTATTTCACTAAGCATCTCAAAGTATTTTATATACAATTGAAATTACAACACCCTCGTGAGCTCAGAGGTATCATCGTCATTTCTTTTGGGAAGAAAACCCAGCTCAGAGAAGATCAGTATCACCATTCACCTGGTGTTATGGCAGAGCCAGTCACAGGTGGCTCCTGAGTGTGACATTTATTTCACTGCCTGCCTTTCTTGAACAGGGCCCTGAAATATCCTGAATCCACAGCCACTTATTAGGCAGGAGCTCTGTTTTTGAAAGGTGGCCTGCTGTTCGAGATTCCCACCCCCACCTGCTGAGGTCTGAGAGTGGTGGAGTCCCTGAAAGAAACTTTCAGCAGAGGGACACAGAAATCAAGAGAGGCGGCTTGCGTTCGATCAGGCACTGGATTTTGAGGCAGGTACATCTCAGGTGGTGACACACAATTAGTGGATTTGTTAGGGGGATAGGAACTCGGTTTATTGATGGTGCTGGGGGCTGCAGAAGTATTGGAGTTCAAGAGAACAGTTGTGAGGAGCAGTCAGTTCAAATGACATGGATGTATTTGGGGATCCTTAATTTGGACCAGATGAAGCTACATTACACGTATTTAAAAACATATTGTAGGGGTCCAGGCCAGGTAGCTCAGTTAGTTAGAGCGCCATCCTGATACACCAAGGTTGCAGGTTTGATTCCTGTCAGGACACATACAAGAGAATCAACTAATGAAGGCATAAATGAGTGGAACAACAAAAATCAGTGTTTCTCTCTCTCCCCCTTCCTCTCTTTCTTTAAATCAATAAAAAATGTTGTAGATGGTAACTGGTTTGAATTTTCTGTCATTGAATAATTGGAACATAAACAAAATTTTTTTATGAGGAAAGTCCAGATTTCTGATGCTAATAACATGGTTTCCTGCTCACATTTTAACTAATTTTTAAATCCTGTGGAGGATTTGGCTGAAGACATGGCAAAATTTCAACTGTACATAAATAGGTTCTCTCCTATTATACTGTGTTTTAGCAAGTTAAACAGTGCCTGGAACTTAGGAGAAGGAGAGCTTTATCCATGGATTGGCTTGTCATGAAGTTGTGATTCTGTGAGGCTGTGTGTACCTCTGAAAAGCTTAGAGCACTCCTGAAGGCAGGTGGAAGGTGTTGTTTGAAGTGAACCATATTTTATTTTTCTCTAGAAATTCTTGAGTTGATTCTGTGACATGAACATTTAAACAGAGTAACTAGATTCCACCTGCACGACTGACACAAGTTTATACATTCTTTTTCTTCCTTCACTTTAAAACCAAATGGTAAATGATTTTGTTTCCAGGCACATAATATTCTCATATTTACCCTGGTGGGTCTTGTTTTAGTGACCAGTTTGCATAATGTTGTACTGTACATTAGCAAAGCGTGCCCTGGTTTTATGTAGCATGTGGTCATATATAGCCCTGGAGGGTGTCCATCCTGATGGCTTCCTGTCGACAATGGTGAAATGTTGAAAGCAGACACTGTGGTGGGGAAGCCTTATTAGCAGGCACATTGTTGTGATAGCTCCCTGTCTAAAGTGTGGTAGGGTCCATTATTTCGAAGAGAGACAACAGCTTGTTTTCAGTGACTGTCAAGAGTCCAAACTCTGCCAAGCTCCCCTGGATGGGATCCCTCTGACATTGTGATGCCGCAGACCTATGCTCAGTGTTTTTAGCATGATGTCATGACCCTGCAGTACCTGTGATTTGTCCCTTGTGTCACATGTGATAACCATGAGCACTTGTTTCCATGTAATTCATCAGTCTGTGTTTTTAGACATGATGTTACTTTGAATTTTTCACGGGATGAGAATTTGATTATCAACCCATTTCATTCTAATATGAAACAAAAGCCATTGTGACTGAAATAGAGAGTTCGGTGTGACTCATTCCACCATAAAATATGCTTTGTACATAGAGTTCCAAAGGGGTTTATAACTTTTAGGCACCATTTTATTGTAGCTAGTACTGATTAAATTCAAGAGTGGACAAAGTCTGATGGTTCCCACGAAATAAAAGTAACACCTCCCTGTCCCCTGAAAAAAAACAACTTCCAAGCATTTTAGGTTTAAAGTTACAAATTCCTAGACGAAGCTATTTTGCGCATCTCTTTGTGATAAGTGGACCAGCTGTTTTCCCCCGTTAGCTTGTCAGAGCGACTCTCAGTAATCACGGCCCCACTATTAGATGATTTCACGAGAGGGATTTTATTATCCATATTGTCTTTTAACTAGGGTGGCATCACATCAAATTTGGCTACGCTTACAACGGTGCCATTTAGAATGATGGATTCTCCTACCTACCAGTGTACAGTGTAAAACTTTTATGTTCTCCTCTCTTTATTTTAGGTTGAACATGTCTCAGACTGACTGTAGTGTTGACAATATATATTTCAAACAGGCTTGCAATGCCCCCTGCTGTAATTGAAACTTCCAAAAATGAGCTGTGCTTCAACTTTTAAAATGTTATTTATGACCTTAAAGCCCTCACTCCTCTACACTAGGCAAATGTCTTGCTAATATCAAGAAGATTAGACTTGATGTTTTATTTCAGGATCCACCAGCACATTACCTTGCTGCTTAAGTTCTAATGGCCAAGAATGTTATAAAAAATGAAAAAAATCAGCTTTTATTTCTTATGAATATTGAGATCATCTTAATGTACAGATTATCTAATTTCTCTGAAATCATACATGTGTTGGTTTTGACTTTATTAAAAACATGGGAAAGCAATGTTTCATTTTAACAGTGTATGAATATGTGAGCTAAAGAAACTACACATTGAGTGGGCTACTTATTTGCTATGGTGAGATTTTTTTTAAATATCTGTATCTATTACATGAGAGACAGAGATGAAGAGTAGATTGCCTTTTGGCACTCTGTGACAATTAACAAAAATCTTTTAATTGGCAATTGAAGAAAGCTCTTTTAGGAGAAGAAATAGATCCCTTCATTATTCCTCTGAAGGGGTAATTTTTACACCTTGTCCAGTATTTAAATAATTCCTAACTGCTAGATGTCCATCTGTATACCCTTCCTGGGTCTCTAAACTAGTGAATGAAGCATGACCTTGGAACTTGCTTTGTTTATGCATCTGTCAGGACAATATGTTATCTTCCCTTAAAAAATGCAAATGTCTCCCTGCAATACAGAGCTCTTCAGTCAACAAATAAATTGAGGTAAAGACTGTACCTAATACCCATTTAATTTAAATTCATTTTATAAACATAAAGACGCCTTTTAAGAGAAGCTTTAATTCCTACTAGCACCTTGATTTGTGGTTGCCATGGAGAATCAAATCTGTCATTTGACAAGAAAAGTCACCCATTTATGACAGCACTTTATCTTGTCTCTCCAGGGGAGGAAAATGTCAAAAGTGAGAGCAGAAAAAAAAATAAAGCCTTGAAACACCAGAATTTCTTGATTTCATTTTTATTATTCAGCTATCATATCCTTTCTGATAATAGCAACTTGGCGAAAATAAATAATGTCCCTACAGTAAAATCAAATATTTCCTATTGGAATGGACAAGGTTCTTTGTGACTGTCAGTGCTGTGAAGTCTGGCAAGGAACAGTGTTATTAGATAAACCTGCGGTGCCCAAATCCCATTTTCTTTTCATTATAATGTCAAAATAATTATACCTGTGTAATTTGGGTAAGAAATTGCAGAATAAGTAAAATGGTCTATTGCCAGAGGTTGCTTTATGCTTGTGTTCCTTACAGGGTGGGGTTTCTACCAGCTAAAGAAATACATGCCGGGGGAAAGTATTTTCATTTGAATAAAGATGTAGAGCAGGTCTTCCATATTATTTACTAAATAGGTATGTAAATGATGTACTCTGTTACTTTTCTCACATACTTATTTTGCAAATCAGAGAAAAAGGCAGAATATTTCACCTTGTCTTGAACTGGGATATTATATTTTACCTAAGATTTAAAAAATATTTCTTCCATTCTGAGGCTTGTTTGGTCTTTCGTAAATGACGTTGCACTTTTAGAATTGAAAATATTTGAAGTGCTGATCCAGAGCTGATCCATTGATTCTTTATAGCTTGGCATGTGCCCGTGTAACATATAAATACTATGGATATGAACACATACATGTTGGAAGGATATGTGCCTGCCTGCTGTATTCATGCTTAAGCTGACTCTTTTGAGATTTGCATTACATTAAACAAAAATGTTGGCGTTCTGCTCCTATGAGCACATGAAAATAATCTGGGCTGCATCTTTCTGGAGGGGCACTGGTTTTGATTGTTGGAGTATTATACAGCTTGATGTGGTTCAGAAGTGAAGTGAAGTGATCTTGTATCGATGAGATAGCATTGTAACAGCAAGCCCTTTAGTGAAGGTTTAGTGTAAATATCTGACTGGTAGGGGAGCTGGTTTCTGGAACAGTTGTTTCCACGAGATTACGAAAATGTAGAGGAAAGAAAGGGCTGAACTCTCATTTTCCTGAAATTGGCGCACAGTGCTGGAGCTGTAGCCAATGCTGGTTGCTTGGGGCCTGCTGTGCGGAGCCTCCAGCCCATGGTTCCTGGCCTGTGCCTGTGCTGGGGTTGTGCAGCAAGGTGTCTGCTGAAAAGAAGCAAGTGGGGAGGAAGAATGTCTACGGCTTGTGGCAAACAAACCTACCAATAAATATCAGTAAAAACATATTTTCATAGGAATATTTTTTTATTGCTTTGATCATGCATGGTGGACAAACTGCGTATTTTTACCCAGTGGTTGAACCATTCCTCCTGTTTATGTGGCTGGGAGTTCCCCATTGCCTAAAGGTGAGACATAGTACACTGAGGTATGCTTTAAAGGGACATGCACCAATTTGAATCTGCAAATGCACTGTAATTCTGAATTACTGCTCCCTTGTTATTCATCACGCGGGACTCTCTTTGGTCATTCACTCTGATAAAATTTTTACTTTGGTTTCATGGAGGTAAACGTGGAGATGTGAATTGTTCCCCATCAGGAATCGAATCTCTTTTGTTATTACCAAGGATAATTGATGCGTGCGCCCGGCAGAATGTGTCTATACCAATTGACAATGAAATTGCAATATTGCTCAGTAATCATGATTTACACATGTTCTAGAACTCCGTACATCAGTACCTGAGGTTTGCTTGAATCTGGCATGTATAAATGTAGTAGATGGGCTTTTATTTTGTTGGATTTTAAATTGTATTTTAATTTTTATTAATGTAACTTTCTATGATTTCTGATTTTTATGAATCTGTAAGTGCTTTTATTTATCTTTTTCTTTAAGTTTCATGGTGAGGCTTAGCACAGACATTGAGGAGGGGCATGATAGAGATGTGTGAATGACTGAAGTCCGCCTCAGGAGCCTAGCATTGTCAGCCCTCAGACACTCGTCACCCTCTAGCTTGAGAGGTTGTGTTGTGTGTTCTGCTTTCTCTGAGGTAAATGACATACCTATGAGATAAGTTGCTAGTGCAGTCTTTCATATGGGGCATTATTTTTAGTAATAACCTGCAAATATTCTTTCTTCAAAAATAGAGCTAACTGATACTAGTTAATACTGATATTTTATGGGGAAAATCTGACTCTTTGATACTCTATGGGTTGTTTTAAGAGGATTGCTCTGCTCTTACATAGTAAGTGCTGTAGTAAGTGCTACCTGGGTAGCACTTACTATACAAGGTCTGGCAGAGGTAAGGCCTGCTTGAGTGGTTGGTAAGGTAATAATATGGGTATAATAATTTATAATTTTAATTTGAAGATTTCACTTAAAATGTCAAATGGGTCTACAGCCATACAACCCTGAATGCGCCCGATCTGATCTAAAATGTCAAATGGTGTGCTTGAGTGTGATATTACAGAATTACATGCTTATGATTTTGTAATAAAAGATTTTGTAATAAAAAGGGGTGTTATTTGTGCCAGAACCTGTTTTCAGTCACTGCGTAATTTAGATATCTCTCACTATCTCTGTGAGGTAGAAACTGCTATAATTTCCATCTTCCAGAGAAGAAACTCATGTTAAAGACAATAAATACACTGTCCTGAGTTGAGTCTCAAAGCTAGTGTACAGAAGAGTTGGGATGTGAATAGTCTGTTTCCAGGGAACCCAAGGGAAAAGGAGAAGGCTGAGGGTACGCTTAAATTTCAGTCACTATTGTGATGCTATCAACTTGTATATAAAATGTCAGTTCAGTATATGGTAAACTAATGCTCATGTCTGAAAATTAGTTTAGCAGAAAATGGCACCTTCTCTTGAATGTAGCTTCTTTGCTGCTGCAATAATGAAAGTAACAGCAAACTTTATTTACATTTCAGAAATAGTTTCCTCCAATGTCCTGTTCGCCAGACTTTCATGTCCCTGTTCTGCTCTGTCTCTGTGCACCTGCTGCTCCCAGGCTTTGCTACACATCAGATGGACCAGCCTGTGGACTCACCCACAGCTGCTCTGGGACCCACTGCCTCCCAGACACTTGATGAATTAGTCACACAGGGCAAACCTGAACTCCTTTCCCTCAGCCCCACCTCACTTTATGGCTGTACTTTTGGGGGAACCCTTTGTCCAGTTACTTTACCTGAAGGCTTGCTTTATTGTTTTATTAATGTACTCAAATTATAGTCAGATTTTAATAACTTAGAATGAAAAAGAGCAGTTTGCACTGAAAATTAAAAATGATGTTTATTTTATTTTTCAGTTACAGTTTACTTTCAGTATTGTTTTGAATTAGTTTTAGGTGTATAGCATAGTGGTTAGACAATCATATACTGTACAAAGTGATCCCCCTGAAGTGTCCAGTAACCACGTGGCACCATAGGTAGTTATTACAACATTATTGCCCATATTTCTTATGCTGTACTTTACATCCCTGTGACTAGTTTTGTAACTGCCAATTTGTACCTCTTCCCTTCTGCATTTTCACCAGCCCCCCCAAACACTCCCCTCTAGTAACCCTCAGTTTGTTTTTGCTACCTGTGGTATGCTTCTGTTTTGTGTGTACATTTATTTAAACAGCAGTGTTTATTAAACTGTTCTTACATCTCCCTGCATGTGTGCAATGGCAGATAAAGCCAGCATAACTTGGTATGGGGCTCCCACCACATCCTTACCCCATACCTTTTACTAATAGCATTTTTCTTTTTTGGGTAACCTGCATCAGGGTAATTGAAACTGTTAGAAATGCAATCCTTTGAAATATTTTGACTCTTCATATTAAGAAAAAACCTGTGGCTTCTTCTCCAGATGTAAAAATTGGATCTTTGAAAGCACGAAATGAGAAGGGGTCTCAAAAGCAGATGCATTTTGCTTCTTTCTCACACTGCAGTTAGTTAAGTCCTTGAAATACCACCCCATCCATCATTTCAGAGTTTTCATCATTCATTTTATCCAGATTGTATCAAAAGCTATGTTTTCTTAAACATTTAAGTGAGTTTTTTTTAGAATCCCTTTGAGAGCTAGTTTTCAAGTTTTCTTTAATTAAAAGGGAAAAGGTGTTTCATGACTGAGCTAAAATATAACAGGTTATTTATTGCTACTTGTTAAATCAGTTGGTTTTGTTGTAGACGAAGTGAGTATTAAGAGTAAGGAGAATGCTTTCTTTCTGTAGCTGGTCTGTTTCTCTTTGAAAGCTTCTGTACGTAGGGACGCGCTCTCAGTGGTGTGCCTCCGTTTTGCAGGCCGGGGATGTGTCCTCGTGCAGACATTTCCACGGCTGCCTATCATTTTTTATGAAGAGTTTACCACCAAGAGCATGTGTTTGTACATGTGTTACTGAGAATGAACATATTTACCTTAAGAAACTGGCTGTTTGTAAAGCGATGTGTATCATTCGTAAGAATTCCAGAACAGTGCTCGTGCCCCATTCATTCTGGAGCATATACAAAGCCGGGCGTGTTTTTTGATGGTTTTGCAATTTATGGAGTTGCAGCATGTTGATCATTTTAGGTATGGATTAACAACAGCCCATCCTAGAGCAGAAGCAAATGCACGTTTGAAGGTGGGCAGTGATTCTCGAGCTGGAGTGACAGCAGGACTACCCCAGTGTCTGTGATTTGGTTTCAGTGGGTCTGCGATGGGATCCAGAAATCTGTATTTTTTATAAATACAGATTCCGTTGATGAGTTGAACTCAGGTATTCCACAGACTTTTTTACCTGTGTTCTAGAAGTCAGGGTATCATCCTTACTATCCCACTATCAAGAGTAACTACATGAAATTTCTTTTACATCAGCATATCTCATCCCTTGACGTGCAGAAGGATCAGGTGTGGATTTTGTTAGTATGCAGATTCTGATTCAGTGGGGCTGGATGGGGTCTGGGACCCTGCATCTTTAACAGGCTCCCCAGTGAGGCAGATTCTGCCTGTCCAGGCTGTAGTGGGATCACCAAAGCTCAATTTTTTAAAAAAATATATTGCAGAGTTTTTTAAAAGAAAGAAAGAATTTGAAAGTGATGCTGGGTGTTTTTGTCTTTGTGGTTTTCTATTGAACACCCATCTCTCTCTCTCTGTCTCAGCCTTGGCTTCAGAGTATAACCACGTTTTTGAACATTAAGGAGCATTTTCAGAAAAAAGTGAAGATACGCGGGTGATGCTTCTCATGTGTGTGGAGGCACAAAGGTTCTAAATTAGCTCCAATGTCCTGGCTCTGATAGCCCTGTAGGAATGCCATTCCCTCCTGCTGAGCTAGACAGAGGGGCAGTTAAGATTCTTTTTGAGCCACTTTCTCTTATCCCCTCTATAGCTGCTTTTATGGAACCAAAACAGAGAGGATGTAGTTTAATTCCAGGGTCACTGGAGAGGGACATTTGCATAGGAAGGTGGGAGAAGTAACCATCTAGTTTAGGATTTTCCTGCTGAAGTATAAATATTGACCTTGTAAGTGATTTGACAGGAGAGGTGGTTTGGTGGAAATAGGTGAAGTCACACCAGCTTTGTTTCAGAGTTTACCCTTGTCAACTTAATCTGTTCCTTGACTTTTAAGGCGCAGATGTCTGGTTCTTACTGAGATTTTAGGACATTTTTTTCCTCTGCATGAAAAGGGGTGAGGTGAGTTTTACTCGAAAACTTTACAATTAGGACTGTGGAAGGCCGAAAGTAGTAGGATGTTAGTGTCTGAGCTTGGTACTTACTCATGAATTCCCTGTATAATACTTGGGCTCTTGGAAGAGGAGTGTGATCAGTGGATTCAACTCTGAATTTCATCAGCACTTGGGGCGTGGGAGTTCTTCAGTGAGAATAAGATTCTAGGTCCTGAGGTGATGATCATCTCAGTGCCTTGGGACTGGATCTCTGGGCTGGGGGTAGGGGATGTTGGTTTTATTTGTTAAAAAACAGGAGTTAGACTTAAATGAGCTTTGTAGTCCATTAGCACCAGACGCTCTTCGCTCTTTGTGTTGAAATCCTATTACGGCTGACCCTTTTATTCAGCCCGTGGGGCTGCCTGGATCACACTGTGAATCTCCTTTAGCTGTTAGGATAACCAAGGTAACCAGTTCTCAAAATATCCAATTGCACGTGTCATTCAATTTGAAGAATGTATCTGATAATTCATGTTTTGAACCAATGCATCCTTTGCCCAGTACACATTAGGAAACTGGGGTTTGGTAGGAATGAGGTTGGGGGAAACCCTGCTTTATTGTTGTTATCTCCGTTTGGCTGGCTGGTCTTGGCATTTATCATGAAGCTATATGTATAGCTTTGTTCTCCCGATTTCCCTTTCTAAGGAAGGTAGGAAGTAAGTAGGCAGTGTGGGAACATTCCCTGAGTGTGGAAATCTGGTACTAGAAGTACCTTCAAGTAGTCTGTAGTACAGGAGTCTCAAACTTGAATTGTTATGGGGAGCTACACAGGTAATTTAAAAGAAAGCAGGCTAGGGAGGGAGAGCAGAGAAGCTGACGGCATTGCTGCCCCAGCCCTTCCTACTGCTGTGCTGTCAGGTCTTCTGAATTTTCTAGAGATGCCAGAAAGCAGAGTGGACTGGAGATTTGTTCATTTTACCCATTGGGACTCCACTGAGTAAAAGAGGAAGGAAGGGAGGGAGGCAGACGTGTGCAGTACATTTCCATTTTCTGGGAACACCAGCAGATTTTGTCAGCAATTGAAAAACTATCAAACAATAACACTTCACTGCAGTTGACTTGGGAGGGAGACAGGTACTCCTGCTCTGTGACCATCAAAAAATGAGGGATCTTGACAAAAGCAGAGTCTACATTAAAAAACATGTGCCTCATCCCTCCAAGTTCAGCCCTCTTAGATATTAAAATATAACCAGAGCTTCCTTTGGGTCAGTAAGCCTGAACATCATCTTTTTATCTGAAAGAGAATAAAATTATATCTAGAACTCATCCACTATTGTGCCAACTCTGAATTTTCCCTGTTTTGCCTTGCTGGTTTTTTTAGATCTACCTCTGTTAATTAAAAAAATAAGATATTATTGCATGCAAATCACCTGATTTTCCAAGCTGTTACCTATAAACATAGCTGCAATAGAATATCTAGCCTTCCCCTGCCCCTTTCAGTTGGGGTTAACTCAGTACTTAAACTCCTGAGGATTTAGTCTTGATTCTAATTTCTGTACTATGTAAGAAGTTTCTGTATATGAGAGCTTTTCACGTTTCCTTTACAGTTCCCTTTGATGACATTTCAAAAGACACAGGGTTGTAGGTATTAGAAATGGAAATAAATTTCACCTTTGGGGGGGTTCCAAGATATGTAATTTTAGAGACATTATAGGTAAAATTTTTGCAATTGCACCTACATCTCTACCTTGTTGACATTGACTTTTACCACAGAAGTGTGTGACCAACTACACGGAGGGTGCATGCCTTTATACGTGAGGGAAGTGTAATTAATTTTTCTTGGAAAACTGCATTCTAGGAAGCTATTATTTTACAACTATGATAGCCTGGAGTTAGCACACATTTTTATTTGGCATTTTGGCAATTCCTTTTCTACATAGACCATTTTTTCCCATTTGACAACTGTCAGGTAATTTAACACCTACACAGATGAGACCCAGTATTGTCTTTCTTTATGGTTCCCGTATGTTCTCTTCACTTTTTTTAAAATAGGAGGTAGCCACTTAATGTGTTAGTCCAAGTGTTCAGAAGATCGTGCACCCCGATAACATTTAACCACCTCTCTGCCTTACGGGGCTTATCAGGAGCATTTCCAAATGACTAGTGTTTTAATTACGTATTGTTCATCAGTTTAATTGTACTTAATTGGCATTGTGTTTTGTTCTGTTTTTTCCATAAAAGGATTATCGGTGCTATTTTTTTAAAGCCCACTGAAATCAAGCTCTGTCATTGAAAACACACGTACAAATTCTTTAACATGTATTTAGTCCACATGTCTTTTATCTTCCTTCACAAGCTTTCTGAGAATAAGCAGTGCATGTTGAAGTTTACTTTTGCCTTTATGTGCTCTATCCACATGCTTAACATTGAGCACACTGGAGTTGCATTTCACTGGGCTTTCACAGCCCTTTTATAAAGGGACTGATCTGTTAATATCTCCCTGTTTAGATCTAACAGACAGAATGTTCTTCCATATGAAGCAGTGTTCCTCGTCTTTCTGGCCTGCCACTAAGTGAATGATTTCAGGCCTGGTGGGTAATACTTGTGTCCATGCATAACACAGCCCGGCCACAGTAGTAGGCAGCTGTGTGTAATTTTGAAGTCCACTCATTGAACTGTAATAAAACAATATAAGCACTGCTTGGGGGGAAGATTGGATGCAGTTATCCTTTCACAAGGTTCGGGCATATGAAAGCAGTGCTGGCTGACAAGAGGATTTTGAGATTTGATTTTGATTGAATTGCAGAATTGAACAGGCCAGGAATATCAGTGGAAGGCTAAATGCCTATAGTGCCATAAAGTTTTATTCATGTGAGGCTTTCCAATATCAAGTAGATGGATTATTGGAAAAGGTGTCAAGGGACATGAAATGGAAGTGCCCCAAAACATAAAATGTAGGCAGGAGGCAAAAATTACTTTTTGCTTAGTATATAATTAGGTCTCAAAACAGAGAGAGAGAGAGAAAAGAAGAGAGAGAATATTCCATAAAATTGTTTATTTTTCCTAACTCATCACGTCACTTATTTTATTCCTCCCAGAGTAATTGAATTTAGCAGAATTTATTAATAGATAGATTTTCTTATGCTATTATTTAATTTTGTTCAAAATTAACATAAGGTGATAGGCTTTCTTGAAAAGAGAGGAGAACCAAGATGTATCACCAGGTACTAGACATAATGAACTACTATGTTCAGAAAGAGGAAAGAGGCATGGGCTCACACATCCTAACATACTTACTTCATAGCTCGGCAGTGCCTGCAGTGTCCTGCACACACTTGGGTCGCACAGCTGATAGCAAAGCTCATGTCGTATTGGAGAACACCATTCATCGGAGATGAGCTAGTGGTTCTATGGGGACGGTATACAGAAGGTTGGGATGGGGAGAGCCACATTTATTACCTCTTCCGTCTGGGTTCTTTATCTATGTGCAGTGTTTCTGCTCACGTCATTAGTGAAGTACATCTCAACATCGCCAGTATGGAAGTGAAGAAATGTCTGTAATTTTTCCGTTTTGAATCTGTTTGGTGTGTCTGACCAGAGTGGTTTCAATTTAATAATCGAAATTAGAAATATGTACACTTTGACTCTAGTGTGCAGGTGTGATTTTTCCTTTGTCCTCCTCCTGCTTCTTGTTCTAATGTATTATGTATTAGAAACATGTTTATTTGTAAATGAGGCTTTGTGAGGTTAAAATGGAAAATCAGAAAGGAAAATTTGAACATTGAAGGTCTTTTGTTTCTGAAGCTGCCCTTTCCTTTAACGCTCAATTTAAAAGAAATGGCATGCTTCAACGTTGTGTTTACCTCTCTGAAATTTGTAAAACTTCTTAGACTCCAAGTTCCACTGATCTACGTTCGAATGTAATTAGATATACTTTATTATTGTTTAGTTTTTTTTAAATCAACTCTATGGATATTTATCTAATTAAATAATGATTCATTTACAAGCAGCCCTTGAAAAGAAAGGGGAGTCGTCAACCTGAGTGGTCAGGTGGCATGATCAGTAAGTGGTCCCTTTTAATTTTAAGCTGCGTCTTCTCTTCTTTTAGTATTTAGGCACAAATGATATCTGAGAATGGGATTTTCTGCTGTTTTGGAATTAATCCAAATTTGCATGGGCGTGGACAGGAAAACATTGCTTAGGAAATGCTCACAAAGTTGTAAAGGGCTACCTTTGAACTTGTTAAGATTGAAGGAAATTGTCCTTTTCCTAGGCTGCTCCCAGCCATGAAATTCTGGTCTTGAAGGGATCTGTTGTAATGTTACCCATCAGTTTACATCTTGGTGCCTGGTTGCAAGTTACTGCCATACACACAAAGGCATGGAAATCACATTTTGCTTTCATCTGTCTTAAATGCTGGACAAAGGAGAGGAAAGCAAGGCACTGGGGATCCAAAATTTAAGGAGGCACTCACTTTTAGGTGCTGACCGTGAACTTGGATGACTCTGAGAGTGGGTACCTCCTTAAATTTTGCACCCTAGGCTTCTTGCTTGCTTCCCCTAATTCTGGGCCCAGCTGTTACACTTTTGGAAGGCTGTGTTTGGTCTGCATTTTTGCAATAAAAAAAAATCCTTGACCTAAGTGAATCATATCACCTCTTTGCTATTTCTGTAACCTACCTTGTTTTTCTTACATCAAATTAAAAAAAAAAACATGACAGTGAAGGTGATTATACAATATTGTTTGATTACTGTTTCCATTCAGCTTTCCCAAATTGGCAGACATTCTATGTTGGAACTAAAATGCAATTTTGAATCGGGTCTGGTCATAACATGTATTCTTTTCTTTGATCTCACTGGAGCTAGGGTTTGACATTAGCTAATAAACTTAGCATGCCATACACCTTATTAAGTTGTACAGTTGCAAGTGCCCTCTATTCAAAAGACATGTGCTGGCATTACCAGGTTGAAGTTTGCTAAGCAGGTTTCGAAGGATTAATACTTTGCAATTATTTGACTCTGAAATTGTGGAAATGGTAATTTGGTGTTCAAAGCAAAGAAGTTAAGTTTGTACTAGGCATCTTAACTTGGGACAGTAAAGCAGTTGACAAGAGTGACCTTTGTTTCTAACACTACACCGCCTATAATTATGGGTATCTCATGAAGAGCTCTCCCCAAATTCCTCCCATTTCATCCTCAGGAAAACACAGTTTGGCGGGGACCATTTTTACCTACTGGTTTCCAGTTGAGGGAATTGCAGCATGTAGAAGAAATGAGATCATTTGTCCAAGTTCACAGCTCAAAACAACAAGCTCTTAATAGCAGTGCTCTTATCCACTGCGTAATCCTTTCACTTATTGTCTAGGGACGTCAGTACAGGTGCATCTGCCTTTTGAAAGAGGTTCTAGAATCTCCCTAAGTATTGCTTATATCTTATAAGTCAGTAGCCTTCATTTGCAGAACTGTTAAAGCATGAAGTGCCCATACTAAGTTTTTGTAGATTTATGGAGCAGGATTTTGTGCATTTCTTTGTGGAAGACATTCAGAGAGGGATGCGTAAGGGAACAGGGGCCATGGGAATCCTTAACTCTGGTCATAGAAAAGATCTCTTGACAGAGCAGAAGTAACTGTTGATCATTATGATTGAAGTCTTAGGACTGCATTTCTGTCCTGGGCTCCCTGCCCCAGACTGGCAGCATTCACATTACTTAGCAGGGAAGTGTTGCTTGGATCCCTCAGCCCGTGAGGGATTCCATGAGTCCTGGCATTGTCTGGTGTGTATGTGGTGTGTATGAACGAATTCTCTTTCCTAAAAGCTGAAATTGTTTAAGAAAACTGGAAGAATGAGTCATTTCAGGTTTTTGTCTCAGAACATGTATACACTTGTGTCTGGCTGATTCAAAAGCATTGAAGTTTCTCTGTGATCCTGAGGAAGACAAAAGGGAGAGAAACAGGTTTCTACTTTCCGCCAGTCTGGTGAGCATGCAAGTTTAATAAAAATGTATTTAAAATGCTAGGTTCTTTTAGAAGGACCCTGCTTCTATATGTTAAAACCTGTTTCTTAACAGGTAAGACACTTTGAGCATGGATGGCTTTCCTTTTCATCATCTTGCTATTAGCATGAGGCCACACTTCTTTAATAGCTCCTCTCATTTCCTGTGTGGTACCTGGTATGATGGTTTCACGTCTGCACAAGTAAAATGCATAATGGGGATGGAGCAAACCAGCATTCTGACACTGGAGCTAGCTCACCTGTCACTTCTCTTTCAGCTGCAGTGATTCCCATCTGGATCCTACTCTAACCCATAGTAGCTGGTTGCTAGTCTACTGCCCAGGTATCCTCCTGCCTCAGTTTGTTCATCTGTTAAGTGGGTATTATTCTTTGTAAGCTCTTGGGGGAATCCTCCTGTACTGGTCCTGACCAGGGATTGAACCTACAACTTACGTAGGTGCCCTGACCAGGGATTGAACTCAACCTTTTGGTATAGAATGACACTCCAACCAACTGAATCACTTTGCCAGGGCAGGCCAAACATACTTTATTTGACTTATGTGATGTTCTAAATAAAATATTTTAATTTATCAATTCTTTTTACTGAGATTCCAGTGCAAAACTTAGATGTGTGTCTTCTTTTCACAGATCAAGAGATGTGGCAACATTAGCCTTTCCCCCATACTGGGGGCCAAGGTACTCATTTAGATGGGGCTTGTCAAGCTGTCCATTTAGGTTGTTTCCCACACTCTTTGGTGTTTGACTCTCTGCTTGCTTCAGTCATTTAAGCAACTGCCTGGCCCCTGTGGACATTTGAGTTTGCACCCCTGATAGAGAGTGTTTTCTGAAATATATGGACCAGTATACGTTACATGAATGTGTTTACATAGTTAGTACTGACAGTTGCTCCTGCCAAGGAATGTGCAGCTGGATTTGTGGAAAACTCCAGTTTTTCCCTAAATGATTTAAACTTTCTGGAAGTTGTGCATCCCATATAAACAATGGGATCTATAGAAAGACACACTCATTGGAGAATTACGAGGCATATAATTTTGTCTTTAAATCTTATGAGTGAATTGTAAGAACATGACTTCATAGGAACCTCTGAGACATTACAGCATTTTAATAACACTTTGCTGCTACCTGTGATGCTTCATTTCTACTTTTATTCATTTAACAAACTTCCCTCCCCGAAATCTCTCTGTCCCAGGCATCTTGGCCCTGTCTCTGGCTCCACCCTTCCCTGCCCCAGGGAAGCTTCCTGGTTCCCTCCCTCCCTAGGGCAGAGTCTCCAGGGCCATGCCCTGTCTGCAAAGAGTTTATGAGGTTTTATTCACTCCTCCATTCCAGAACATGCTTGTCCCTTTCTCATCACTTTCCCTACTTCTTCTGGGACTGCCAACAATGCATTATATCATCCCATCTGCCACAAATGCTGCTACCACACTGTACCTGAGCCTGCATGTCCACAGTGATAAAGAAAAAAAAATCAGTGGGTGCCCATGAATGGCAACAGCTTTTATGGAAAGTCAGTCCCAGCAGGATGGCAGAGCCCCCACTTCTGCAGTGGGCCCAGGCTTCCCAGGGAAGGGCAAGAGCTGTGTTCTATTTCTGTCCCTATGGCAACCAGGTATTCTACATCAGTTCTTGAATTCATTCATTCAGTCATTGATTCACCCATGAGTTCTTTTCAATACATTTATAGAATGCCTGTGATGTATGAGGCAGTGGCCCTTCAACAGTCTATGAAGACAGACTTCCAGCCTGGTCCTGTAGCAAGACATAAATGGGAAATTAGAATTCTGGGGAATGCAGCAAAGAAACCTCTCCTGAAAGAGTGAGTTGACGTTGCTGAATGCCATGGAATTCAAATACCCTTACAATCTTAGCACTTCTTGAGAAGCTCTCTGGATGGAGCTCATTTAGGAGGCAGCATGTGTCGTGGCTGGAACATGGTCTTCTGGTCCCAGGCCAGACCCTGTGGCTGCCATTGACATTGTAGTGACATGTGGGCACTGTCCCTGCCATTGGCAGCCCTAATTCAGATAAACTGAGTTGGAGTCCAACATGGGTTTCTTTAGCTGTCCCAAATTTGAGGGTTATGGGATCTGCCTCACAGTTATCACAGGAGAGGACTAAGGGGAGGAGGCTTATTAATGCCCTGTGTGTACCACCTGCTGTCACCATTGCTGATGATGACATCAGTGGTCTCTTTTTGAATATTTTTCCCTACCTGGGCCACATGGTGCACTCTGAAAAGAATATCCTTCACATTTTCCAGAAAATTGAGGTCACTAGCTTGTTTCCTTCTTGAACCTTCTGCCTGCCAGCCCTGGCCCTCTTCTCCCTCCTGGTCCCCTGGGCCGAGTTATACACAGACTTGTACAGTACATCCCTCCCAAGTGTCAGTGCCGCTCTGTCTGCAGCCAGCTGGTTTGATTTGGCTGCTTATCTGATCCAGGGAAGAAGCTGCACTGCTCAGCACTGTGTCGGCCAGCTGTGGGCTGCCCATAATAATATAGTCAGGAAGGTTAACAGGGAAAAGTGGGTCCAGGAGTGATTCTAGGCCACTGGCAGTCCTGCTGAATTAGGAGCTCCCACCAGTGACAACTGTAGCAAGAAGCAGATTAAACCCCTATCTACCATCTCTCTGCCTTCCCTCCCCTTTCCTGTTTGGACTTGAGAGGCGATTGGAGCCAGGCCGACAGTTGGCGGAAGTGCTGCAAGGAGAGAGTGTTTATTTACAGCAATCGGGCGGGCTTGTTCAGGATGCGGTTTCTTGCAGGAAGTTCTGTCCCCACCCCCGGGTTTGATCATTTCTCCAAAAAAAAAAAAAAATCCGTGATTGTTGGAGGCCCTGCTCTGGCATGGAGCAGCACTGTAACCTGTCTGTTCTTGGAGGCTTGCTGTGTGTGCCCTCTCAGGAGGGCCTGGATAGGGGCTCAAGGTCCCCAGCACTGTTCCCCATGTGTTCAGATGCAGGCGCAATCACTAGGCCCCTAAAGAGGGAAGTGGGCTGAGCATACGTGCTGTAAGCTATGCTTGGTGCTGGCTGTTCTGTTGTTAATAGAAACCAGTGCCAGTCGAGGTTATTATACTGGGTATTTTAGAGAGAAATCACTTGGAGGTGAAGTCAGAGACACCAGTGCTTAAGCAGCAAGGTATTTGAGTTATAAACCAACCAGACCGAGGCCGAATACCAAACTGCTTGTCTAATGTTTGGGGTGCCTTTTGTTTTGAGAGTCTTGTAGAAGAGTGTTGGGAAAGAAGGGTGAAAGGGTATCAGCATTTTGTTGACAAGTTTATTTTATTTTCTTAAGTTAGTACATGATAATACTATAGAATTTTCTCATAACCTGAGCACTGGTCCCTGCTTCTTAAAAATATATATACAAGCTGAGGAAAAAATTGTAAAAGGATATAAAATGGAAATGAAATCTCCATGCCCAGGTTCCTGACCTGTCTATTCAATCTCTGAAGTCCCCAGGAACCAGACCTATCAGCATCCCCTGGGAACTTGTTAGAGATGAAAGTTCTGGGTTGTCAGAGGAAATGTACAAAATCAGAAAATCTGTGGTGGGTCCTGGAAATCTGCCTTTCAACAAGTCGTCCCCATGATTCTGATGGCCACTAATATTTGAGAACCACAGACTAAGGCAGTAGCTTTCAAATTTGAGGGTGCATTAGCATTATCTGGAGGGCTGGCTTGTTAAAACTGCAGGTGCTCCAGTCACACCCCCTGAGACTGATTCAGTTTGTTGCCAAAGGGAGCTGAAAATTTGCATTCTCCTTCTTTTCATTCTTCTCCTTCTCTTCCTCCTTTTTTTCCTTCTTCTGCTCTTCCTCCTCCTCCTCCTCTCTCCTCCTTCACCTCCTTCTCTTTATTCTGCCAAGCATCCCTGTCCACGTATCCCCCTTCCCTGGTGGTTTGGACACAGTCGTCCTAGACCTTTGATAAACCCTGACTTTGGGTGTGGCAGTCAATGTTGTTAGGAAAACAAATACAAACAGAACACCAAAACTGGGGAATGGAGGAAGTGTCCCGTATGTGTTGAGGCCATGGCTAATTTGGTATATGATGATACTGACAATAAAGAGGACCTTGGCACTCGCGTAACTTTCCCTGAAGTCCCAAATGCCGAACTCATTGCAAGAATCTTCATGACTAATTTCTGCAACTAAGAAATTCATCCTTCCTTTTGAGAAGCTCTTGTGAAGACTGCCAAAATTACTTGGGCCTTCTCAAGATTCAGAGAAAATTGCCTTTTCCTCCTATAGGTTATCTCCCCAAATGTTGTACATGATCTCCTAATGTGCTGTTTTTTTGGCTTCTAAAGGTCTGCAAAAGGTGCTAGTGCATGGATATAATTTTGAGCTGATTAACTTTATTCATATAGTATATGGTAGAAAAAGGTGAAGGTGTGTTGTAATAGGCAGTATAGACAAAAACACATAAGACATCCACAGTCCTGTATCAAGGAGCTCCCATTGTGGTTGGCTAATGGTTAACGTAGAAAAGCATATGTGGACTAGAAGGATGTGACCATGTGGAACTGGTGCAAAAGGAACGACACGCTGTGAGGAATATGGGAAAACTTCACAGAAGTGGTGCAGCAAACCTGGGCAAGGTTTTGAAGGATGAATAGGAGCTACCTCAGATGGTTCCAGAAGAAGACTATCAATATAGTCAAAGGCAGTAGCTAGGGATGTAGCTATGCCTCCTAAGATGTTAAATATTTGGGAATTCTTCAGAGTTGTTTAGGAGTGATTTCTGAATTGGAAGATTCTGGGAAGATATTATAGGAACTTAGTTGTTAAGATCATCTTGATGCAAACAACTGGTCAGAGTGGAAGAATTTTATAATGCACAAAGGACAGTAATATATATCACTCAGATAAAACATTTTTTCCTAAGGTTTCTCCCCTGGATCCTAAAGTTCTTCCATAGTTTATGTAGGGTGGACAGGCTGTCAAGGTGCTTAAGGGGTTTGCGTGGGAGAGGGAATCACCTGGTGTAAGGGTTGCCTGTGCTAGTGTTCTCCACTGTGTTTTGTTGGACATTAGTGTGTTAATGGGCTTCTCACTGAGTCCTGGAATAGGAGGGTTTAGGAAATAGAGGTAAGAATGTCACTCTGGAGGTCTGCAGAGCTTATTTAAAATCCTACCCATGGCCCTAACTTTGGACAGATTCTTGAACTCCTCAAACGTTTTCCCCAGTAGAAGTGGGGTCATAGCAGTATCTTCTGAGAGTGAGAGGATTGAATGAATAATATAGAGAGAACATTTAACACTATGCTTAGTAGGTTACTAACCACTCGCTCTACTGGCTGCTCAAAGGCATGTGTAAAAGAAAGAACAAAACCCACAACAAACCTGGTCTCTGAATTCTGGGCCAATCTAAAGTGGAGTTTTCAACCGTGGCACTATTGACATTTGAGGCCAGAAAGTTCTTTGTTGTGTATAGGGATGCTGTGCATTGTGGGATGTGTAGCAGTAACCCTGCCTATAACCTACTAGGTGCCCATAAACCCTCCTCCATGACAACGCAGACGGTTTTCAGACATTTCCATCTGTTTCCTAGGAGGATGGGGTCGTTTTGATGATAACCTCTGGCCTAGGTGACAGGCCACTGAGGGTCAAGCCATGATTTGCAACCCTAATTACACCGACCAAGGCATGGTAAACCGGACCGGGTCTCTAATTCAGAACACAGGAAAAAGAATACGCGGGGTAGCTTAAAGAATAGATCCATAATGTTTGCAACAGAGAATGCAGTTAGCTTTTACAACAATCATCTAGTACTTACGTCCTAGCACATTTCACATCCAGGCACATGTGAGGTCATTTTCACAGTTATTCAGTTAATTCTGGTTTTATTTTAATAAAGAGGAATAGGGTCCCTGGGCTATTTATGTTTGCAAGACATTTTTCTTCTTAAATTTTTTAAAATTGTGGTAAAATACAAATAGTATGAATTTACCATCTTAGCCATCGCAAAATACATAGGTCAGTAGTGTTAAGTATTCTAAAACTAGTCTCCAGGACATTTTCATCTTTTTATTCACATGTGTAGTTTTTTAAATTAAATCATTTTTACTGTTATTCTATTACAGTTGTCCCAATTTTTCACCCTTTGCCCTCCTCCATCCATCCCACTGCCTACACCCCCAGTCAATTCTCACACTGTTGTCCATGTCCCTGGGTCATTCATACATGTTCTTTGTCTGGTCCCTTCCCCTTCTTTCCACCATTATGCCCTTCCCCCATCCCTTCTGGTCACTTTCATTTTGTTCCATGTTTCCATGCCTTTGGTTTTGTTTTGTTTGTTAGTTTATTTTGTTCATTAGGTTCCTCTGATAGGTGAGATCATATGGTATTTGTATTTCACTGACTGGCTTATTTCACTTAGCATAACACTCTCCATTTCCATCCATGTTGTAGCAAAATGTAGGAACTACTTCTTTTCTGCTGCATAGTATTCCATTGTGTAAATATACCACAGTTTTTGATCCTCTTATTTATTGATGGGCACTGAGGCTCTTTCTAGCACTTCACTGTTGTAAATTGTGCTGCCGTGTACATTGGGGTGCATACGTTCTTTTGAATTGGTGATTCAAGATTCTTAGAGTATATTCCCAGCAGCAGAATTGCTGGAACAAAAGGCATTTCCACTTTTAGTTTTTAAAGGAAGTTCCATACTGTTTTCCACAGTAGCTGCATCAGTTTGCATTCCCACCAGCAGTGCAGTAGTGTTCACTGTTGTCTGCATCCTCTCCAGCACTTGTTGTTTGTTGATTTATTGATGGTAGCCAATCTGACAGGTACGAGGTGATATCTCATTGTCGTTTTAATTTGCGTCTCTCTGATGGCTAGTGATGTTGAGTGTCTTTTCATATGTCTCTGAGCCCTCTGTATGTCCTCCTTGGAAAAGTGTCTGTTCAGGTCCTTTGCCCATATTTTAATTGGATTGTTTGTCTTCCTGGTGTTGAGTCATATGAGTTCTTTACATACAGGATCCTGCAGAAGTAATGCCTGCTTGAATGTAGTTGGTAAGGTAATAATATGGTTGTAATAATTTATAGTTTTAATTTGAACGGTTCACCTAAAATGTCATATGGTGTGCTTGAATGTGATACTATTATGTTACAGAATTACATGCTTATGATTTTGCAATGAAAGATTTTGTAAAAAAAAAAAAGGGGGGGGCATTATTTGGGCTGGACTCTGTATTTTGGAGATCCAACCCTCATATCATTGGCAAATATGTTCTCCCATGCAGTTTTTTCTCTTTTCATTTTGATAGTTGTTTCTTCAGCCATGCAGAAGCTTTTTAGTTTGATATGGCCCCACTTGTTTATTTTTTCCTTGTCCTAGGAAATATGCTGGCTATATGGGATATCTGAAATTTTCCTGCCTATGTTTTCATCTAGGACTTTTATGGTGTCATAACTTTAATATTTAAGTTTTTTATCCATTTGCAGTTTTTATTCTGGTGTATGGTGTAAGTTGGTGATCAAGTTTTATTGTTTTGCATGAACCAGTCCAGTTCTCCCAACATCATTTGTTGAAGAGGCTATTTTTACTCAATTTTATGCTTCTTCCCCCTTTGTCAAATATTAATTGGTCGTAGAGACTTGGGTTTATTCCTGGGCTCTCTATTCTGTTCCATTGGTCTATGGTGTCTGTTCTTATGCCAGTACCAAAGTGTTTTGATTACAGTGGCGTTGTAGAATAGTTTGATATCAGGTATTGTGATCCCTCCTACTTTGTTCTTCTTTCTCAAATTGCTGAGGCTATTTGGGGTCTTTTTTTTTTTGGTTCCATATAAATTTTGAAATATTTCTCCTAGATCTGTGAAATATGCCATTGGTATTTTAATAGGAATTGTGTCGAATCTATAGATTGCTTTGGGTAGTATAGACATTTTACTTATATTAATTCTTCCAATTCACGAAAACAGTATATGCTTCCATTTGTTTGTATGTTCCTTAATTTCTTTCTCCAGTGTGGTGTAGTTTTCCAAGTACAGGTCCATTACCTTCTTGGTTAAGTTTATTCCCAGGTACTTTATCTTATTGCTATATTAAATGGAGTGTTTTTTCTATTTCTGATATTTCATTGTTTGTGTACAAAAATGCCTTCAATTTCTGAATATTGACCTTGTATCCTGCTGTGTTGCCAAATTCACTTATTAGGTCAAGTAGTTTTTTGGTGGAGGCTATAGGGTTTCCTATATACACTATCATGTCATCTACGAATAATGAGTCTTACTTCCTTTTTTCCACTTTGGATGACTTTTATTTCTTTTTCTTGTCTTATTGCTGTGACTAGAACTTCCAGTACTATGTTGAATAAGAGTGGTGAAAGCAGATACCCTTCTCTTGTTCCCGATCTTAAAGGGAAAACTTTTAGTTTTTGCCTGTTGAGTATAGTGTTGACTGTAGGTTTCTTGTACATGGCTTTTATTATGTTGAGGTATGCTTCTTTTATTCCCACTTTGCTGAGTGTTTTTATCATAAGTGGGTGATGGGTTTTATCAAATGCCTTTTCAGCATCTATTAATATCATGTGGGTTTTTTTCTTCATTTTATTTGTGTGGAGTATTAAATTTATTGATTTGTGAATATTGTACTATCCTTGCATTCCTGGGATGAATGTCACTTGATCCTGATGTATGATATTTTTAATGTATTTCTGAATCTGAATTGCCAATGTTTTGTTGAGGATTTTAGCAACTGTGTTCATCAGCAATATTGGCCTGTGGTTTTCTTCTTTGCTATGTCTATACCTGGTTTTCAAATTAGGAAGGGATTGGCACAAAATATTCCAGGTAATATACTGGCCTCATATAAAGAGTTGGGAGTCTTCCCTCTTCCTGAGTTTTTTGGAATAGTTTGAGATGGATAGTGGTTAGCTCTTCCTTAAATGTTCAGTAAAATTCAGCTGTGAAACCTGGTCTAGGGCTTTTGTGTGCCACGTGTTTTTTTATTATTTCTTCAATTTCACTAGTCGTCATCAGTCTATTAAGGCTCTCTGCTTCTTCCTGATTCAGTTTTGATAGATTGTATATTTCTAGAAATTTGTTCATTTCACCAAGGTTGTCCAATTCCTTGGCGTAGTAATTTCTTACAGTCCTTTCTATTTCTGTGGTATCGGTTGTAACTTCTCCTCTTTCATTTCTGATTTTATTTATTTGGATTTGCTCACTTTTTTCCTGGATGAGTCTGGTTAAAGACTTGTCAATTTTGTTTATCTTTTCACAGAACCAGCTCCTGGATTTATTGATCATTTTAATTGGTCCTTTAGACTCTATGTCATTTAGTTCTGCCCTGATCTTGATTATTTCCTTTCTTCTACTCCCTCTTGGCATTATTTGTCATTGTTCCTCCAGTTCTTGTAGGTGTAGGGTTTGGTTATTTATTTGAGACTTTTGTATCTTCTTTAGGTAGACCTGTATTACTATGAATTTCCCTCTCAGGACTGCCTTCTGTGTGTCCCATAGATTTTGGTGTCCTGTATGCTCTTTTTTTTTTGTTTGTTTCCAGATACTTTTTGCTTTCTCCCTTGATCTCATTGTTCATCCATTCATTATTTAATAGCATGTTATTCAGTCTTCATGTATTTGAATGTTTTCAAGTTTTTTCCTTGAGGTTGGTTTCTAGTTTCAATCCATTGTGATCTGAGCACCTGCTTGATATGATTTTAATTTTCTTGAATTTGCCGAGGTTTGTTTTGTGTTCTACCATGTGGTCTATCTTTGAAAGTGTCTTATGTGTATTTGAAAAGAATGTATATTTTGATTCTTTGTGGTGAAAAGTTCTGTATATATCAATTAAGTTCATTTGATTTAGAGTTCATTCAGTGCCACAATATTCTTGTTGATTCTTTGTTTGGAAGCTCTATCCCTTGTTACCAATGGGGTATTAAAATCCCCTACTATGATTCTATTGTTGTCAATATCTTTCTTGAAGTCCTTCAAAGTTTTCAAGATTTTCTTTATGTATTTAGGTGCTCCTATGTTGCGTGCATATATGATTACAAGGGTTATGTCCTCTTGTTGGACTATTCCTTTAAGTATTATGTCATGACCGTTTTTGTCCCTTTTTATGGCTTTCATTTTAAAGTTTATTTTGTCTGATATAAGTATTGCTACCTCAGCTTTCTTTTCATGTCTGTTTGCTTGGAACATTTTTTCCATCCCTTCACTTTCAACCTGTGTAGATCTTTTGTTCTGAGGTAGGTCTCTTGTAGACAGCATACCTATGGGTCATGTTTTCTTACCCATTCAGTTTCCCTATGTCTTGATTGGAGCATTTCATCTATTTATGTTTAAGGTTATTATTGATAGGTACTTATTTATTGCCATTTTCCCCATACCTGCATCTCTCTCTCTCTCTCTCTCTCTCTCTCTCTCTCTCTCTCTCTCTCTCTCTCCTTTTTTTGTAGCAGTCCCTTTAGCATCTCTTGCTAAATGCATCTCCACCAAGTCTCTTTAGCCTGCCCCATATAGGATTCCCATTAGCATCTCTTGCAGTGCTGGCTTGCCTTCTTTTGTTTGGGAATCTTTTTATTTTGCCTTCTGTTTTAAATGAGAGCCTTGCTGTATAGAGTAGTCTTGGTTGTAGGTCCTTGCTTTTCATTACCTAGAATATTTTATGCCAATCCCTTGTGGCTTGTAATGTTTCTGTTGAGGATTCAGCTGAGAGCTTTAAGAGAGCCCGCTTGTATGCCACTAGCTGTTTCTCCCTTGCTGCCTTTCAGATTCTCTTTTGTCTTTAACATTTGCCATTTTAATTATAATGTGTCTTGGAAGAGGTCTCTTTGGGTTCATCTTGTTGGGGACCCTCTGTACTTTCTGATCTGATGTGACTTTTTCCCTCACCAAGTTAGGGAAGTTTGCTGTCATTTTTCACAGAGGTTTTCCATCCCTTGCTCCTTTTCTTTCCCCTTCTCATATTACTATGTTGTGAATATTGTTACATTTCATGTTGTCCTGAAGCTCCCTTAAACTATCCTCATTTCTTTTTGGGTCTTTTTTTGTTTTTTGCTCTGATTGAGTATCTGTTTCTACCATATCTTCCAGCTTGCTGATTTGGTCCTCTGCTTCATCTTGCCTGCTTTTAATTCCATCTAGTGTATTTTTCATTTCACATATTATATTCTTAGTTTCTCTCTGGTTTTGATTCATTGTTTTATGTCCTTTTTTAAGATGCTTATTTCCCACTAAGTTCCTTGTAGTTCTCACTGAGTTCCTTGAGTATCCTTATAATGGTTTATTTTGAATTCTGTGTCTGATAGATTGTTTGCCCTAATTTCATTTAGCTCTTTATCTGGGGATTCTACCTTTCCTTTTGATTGGGGGTTCTTTCTTTGTCTCCCTATTTTAGGTGACTCTTTTTGTTTGTTTCTGCATCTCAGGTTGCTTTGCTTTGTCTGCCTTGTCTTCATGGGGTGGACTTCTGTGGTAGGATTTTTGTGGGACTCAGTGGTCCAGTGTCTTTGATTTCCTGATCTGGATGCTGTAGGGTTGCCCTTTATTCAGTTTATGTGGAGTCTCTCATTGTGCTTGGGCTTTGATTTTTGATGGCTCGTTTGTTGGTGGGTTCTCCCTTCTAGCTGGTTGACTGGAAGTCACAACCCCCACAATGTCTTGTATGTACCTTTGGGGAAGCTTCTGTACACCTTTGCTTCCAAACTTCATGTCAGCTAAAATCCCCTTGGATGTTCAGTTTATTTTTCAGAAGATCAGCTAGGTGTCCAAGTTGGGTACAAGAGCAAGTGGACTTAGCTTCCACCTACTGGGCTGCCATTTTCTACTTTAGAACTTTTTCATATTGCAGTGATGAAACTCTTTACCCTACTAAACAAAACTCCTATTTTCTCCTGTCTGTGCTTCCAAGGTGTTTAGTTATATCAGAAGGGTGCAGTAACATGCAGACTCTAGGAGAAAGACGTCTCCCATTCTGCTCTTTCTCCATAAACCTGATTATTCTAGGCACCTCATAGAAATGTAATCATATTGTATGTCCTTTTGTGTCTGGCTTATGTCACTTAGCATAATGTCCTGAAGGCTCATCCATTTTGCAGTACATGTCAGAATTTCCTTCCCTTTTAAGGCTAGATAATATTCTGTTGTGTGTATAAACCACGTTTTGCTTGTCCACTCATCCATTGATGAGCACTTGGGTTGCTTCTGTGTTTTGGCTGTTGTGGATGATGCTGGGAACATGGGTATACAAATATCTCTCCAAGTCCCTGCTTCCAGTTCTTTTGGTTGTATACCTGGAAGTGGAATTGCTGGATCATGTGGTAATTCTGTTTTTCCCCTCTTTTAAAAATGTTTTTGCTCTTTCTTAACCAATAGAAATTCAATCCACTGTCAGTCAAGTCCATTCCCACCCTTTCTTGAAGCTTCTCATTAAGCCATGCTTCCCCCCAATTCTTTCTCCCACCCCTCTTCATGCATGTGGACATTTAGACCTGTCAGGGACCAGCACCAGGCAGTCATTTGCACCCATAGACTGTGGTTCTCAGCAGCACTCAGGCTGCCATAAATAGCCACACTATCATCGCTTTTTTCCTTGAGGCCCATGCTGCTAGCCTAGACTCTGAATCCATGGAATAACAAGGTCTGGCACCTCTTTGCCTGTCTGCTACCTGCATAGACAGTCCCATCCTTTTGCAATGTGGGGAAGTGTTGAAGAGGAAGATGTTATACGAGAAGGGCAAGACAGTATCTTTTTCCCAAGAGAGCTTGGAAAGCACATGCATCTCCGACTGGAGGCTCCATACGTGGCTCATCCCTGAAGAGCTCCGCATCCCAGCTACTTGCCAGGCAGCCCTGTGGGCTTCAGAATTTCCAGCTGGGTGTCACCCGTCAGGGTGTGGAAGGGTGGGTGGAACTTGTCATTCACTTGTAAGTATTTTGGTTCTGCATTGACATTCTCACTATAAGGAAACAGCAGAGCAGCAAAGCTTGTATCTATGGAGACTGCTCTTCTCTGCCCATTTTCTTTACTGATTAGACTGAAACCTCCTTGAATCTTTGTAATTCTGTTTATGGAATGGGCCTACCAAGCCTTGTGCCTGAGAACTAGATCTTGGTCATCAGCACCTAGGATGTACAAGTGAGGTCCAGAAGACCCAGGGGAGAGAAAGTCTCAGTGTTTGGAGTCAAAATGATGTAAGTGGAGGAGAGACTTGAAGAAGGTGGCCAGAAGTTGAAATCTCTACTGTGCTATCTGTCCAATCCTTTTACAAGCCAGGGTTCCCCAGTTGATAGCTGGAGGATGGAGTCAGCAGAGGTAGCGTAATGCAAAGGGAAGCCACAGCAAGTTGTTCTTAAAGGTGGATAAATTAGTGGAAATAGGACTGGACTTGCTACTTCATATTTTTTAAAGTAATCCAAAACACCAATTTTTTCAGGCCAGTGTAACCAATATTAGACTAGATTGCCAGAAAACCAAGAATATGGGGCAATATTCATTCATTCATTCATTCAGAAATATACATTTTAAGAGCCAAGCATTGAGTGCTACTGAGCAAAGCCAGATACATTGTAAGGAGTCTTCATGTTACTGTACCCCTCTAATTTCTCCATGTACTGAACTCTTTAGATGTGTATATTCTCCTGGAGCTATTATTTTACTTGCTTCTGTCTATTTTATGTAGAAATATTAAAAGATAGGCCCCATTGTTGGAATCACACAAAAATACTTTTCTTCTGAAAATAAGCTACTGTTATTGTTTGAATTCATTTTTATTTCCCACTCCTACCTCAGAGGATCATGGGAACTTTTCTTGGGTTCCCTTTCACTCAGTGTTGAACTGAGTGAACTGGGGTATTTGTGTGCCTTGTCCCATGCCTCTGCCATGCTTCTTGAATTGGGCACAACAGGAGAATTGCTGTCGGCTTTTGTACCCTAAAATCTGTATGTGTTCATGACTTGTTTTTATCATCATGCATCTTTAGAAGTGGAATTGTTGCATCAGAGGTATTGCAAAATCTTAATGCCAGCATTCTGTTTTTAAGAATGGTAATACCAAGTTTATTTCCCTTCAGCTTTGTATTTGAAGGCCCATTTTCCAAAATGCCACTAGCATAGGTTATTCTATATGAAAATATTCCTTAATTAGGTAGGTAAATAAAGTGGTATTGTCTTAATTGGCATGGTTTTGATTGGTAGTGGGGATTAAATTTTTTCCCTGTGTTTTAGGTAGGTATTAAAGTTATATAAAGTTAGATTATTATTATAATAGACATTATGCATCATTCCTGCAAAAACATCTCCATTTGGGCAGAAAGAGACTCCAAAGCAGAATTTGGTTTTCCGGGTGTTTTGGTGTATTCTTGTTACCATAGTGTGAGGATGTGCTCTAGGCTTGGTTTATGACTGCAGTTGGATTAACACTATTGGGCTGATGAAGTTAATCCTTGACATTTTTGTCTTATTATTATGAGGGGTATGTGAATCAATCCATAAGGGTCTTATGAAAATATGTGGCATTGTAGAAGGGGCCATATTTTATTAAGCTAAAACTAGGATTTCTGATTTTATGAGAAAGGGTCATATTCATGAGGATAATGGAATGAGATATTTGAAGTATGGGCTGTAATGTTAAATCGAGAAAATGATATTATCATCATAAGAGCCAGCATGTGTCCTCTGTGCCTCAGACCACAAGGTCCTCCATTGGTTAATTTGTTCCATGCAGGAACTATTGTATGGTTAAAATAAGCTTAGATACACTGGCTCATACCAAGCAGACTAAGTTTTACTTTATTTTTAACTGTAGGACTTCTCAGACTTTACTAATAGGCATTGTCAACTTCAGAGGGAACTCTGAACATATGTAGAGTTTTCCAACTTACCTTTTCTTCATTGGGAGTGGTTTGGGCATTGAGGAACAGTGCTTTGTGGCTTATGCAAGAACCCAGGAATACCAGGAATACAATTTGAGAAATGCTTCCTTGGAATAATTAGTGATTCCTACAGAGGTTAAAGTCCGAAGATGTTTTTTAAGTTGTGTGTGTGTGTGTGTGAATATATGTAGAGGGTTTCTCCTTCCCTCCCCTTCCTCTTTTATTTCCTTTTCCTTTAGGTCTTAAAGTCTGTTACTTTAGTCTTAAGAGAAAAAAAAATGATGTAACTGAAAAGTCACGTGTGCATGCACATGTGCACATATACTCAGGAGATAACTCTTGCTCTGCAAATGAACATTTACTGCTTTTGAGAATAGCTTTTTTTCCAGAATGAAAGGTAGCCAAACCAGACTTATTGCTACATTCGGTTTGATGTTTATTAGTCTTAGATATTGCTTAATAATACCGGTTTAGTTTATTTACTATTTTGTGTGAGACTGAACCAAGGAAGGAGGTCAGGTAGAAGTTAAACTTCTTGGCCTCAAAAACTTACACTTTAATTGAAGAGGAGAGGAAAACAAAACAGTGTGAAATAAAGAAAAATATGGTGATATGTAATTACAATTTTAAAAACTGAATAAATATCATAAAGCTGAGCAGGACGGGTTGTGGATTGGTCATTGAATGCCTGGTCAGGGGGATCAAAGGAAAGAGAAGAGGAGGACATAGGGGCTTAGAAGTGGAGGGTTTTAAACTGTTTTGGGGTCATGAGCCCCTTTGTGAAAGTGGAAAATTTCAGAGTCCTTCAATGTCCACTTTTCCACCACCCAGAATTGTGGTGGAATTTGTCATATTCACCTCTACTCTGGTAACTTTTAAGAAGTACTGCCCTGGCTATTTGGCTCAGTGGACTGAGCCCCGGCCTGGGAACCAAAGGGTTGCCAGTTTGATTCCTAGTCAGGGCACATGCCTGGGTTGCAGGCCAGGTCTCCAGTAGGGGATATGTGAGAGGTAATCACACGTTGATGTTTCTCTCCCTCTCTTTCTCCCTCCCTTGCCCTCTGTCTAAAAATAAATAAATAAAATGTTTAAAAAAAAGAAATACAACATTTGTGATAAAAGATGTCCTCCAATCCCACAGTTCAGAGCTAATTTCTCCCTGCTCAGTTCCCTGATAGACACACAGCAAGTGGCTCACCATTTTGTATGTGCTTTGGGAGCATGTATTGCTTTTGTGTTTCTCTTTTATTGGCATAATGGACATCAGAAGAGCAGGTGTAGGACCTTGTTAAATGGATGACCTCAGGCTCTTCCTAGACTCTGGAAGCCCCTCTCTCTGGACTGTTGGTTTAGAGGAAGTTGGGAGTGGAGCTGAAGTTCTAGAAGGGGAAGGTACCATGTGTGGTGCGGCAGCAGGTGGGTTCACTGGAGCAGAAGCAAACAATGTCTTCTGAAGCTATCATCCTGCCTGAAAAGGGGACCAGAGTTCCCCTGGGTCTTTAGAATCAAGTTCTTAGCCAGCACTGACTTCTGTATCTTTCACTTGACATGCTTCCTTGGAGCTATTTACCTTTTTAAATGTATACATCCTGTTTTTTTACCTGGTCTGCAAACATTTTACAAGTCATACTCTGATTCTTGATCTTTTGGTGAACAGTGCAAGGAAGTGCAGACACACCTGTGCTTACCTGCAGACCAGAGGCCTTCACACCCAGCCAGCCAATCAGGGGAGAGAGAACCCACATGGAGGCTTGGAAAGGCTTGAAGCTGCTCTTTGGAGGAGGGGAGAAACAGGCCAGAAAGGATTCAGGAGACACAGCCAGCTGCAGGGAGCTTGTCTTGCCATGGAGGAAAATACAGCCCCTGTTAACCTGTTTTAAATTCTGTTTAAACAGTATGCATGGTTTTAGTGTGTTTTTATTTTAGTTTACAGGCCTTTCTCTCCTGCAAAACTAGAGATTATTCCAAGTCTCTCCTGCTTGTCCTTCCTCTGATGTGTGATGTCAGATACCAAATGTGTTGGGATGTCTTTGAACATTTTTATTTCTTGTAGTTAAAGTTGTTTCCCTGATTGACTTGTGTATGTGTATGACCATGATAATAAACATGAGACATCATTGCTCTGTTCTTATGTACATGTAGAGAGTGTTTGTATATTTAGAGAAAAAGGAATATTTCAAAAATCTGGCATCTACTGTTTGATTTTATAGTTTTAAAAACAGTGACTCCAATGGCTGAGCTAGTTGAAGCTGACTTGCTTTTCTTTCCTTTCAGGGTTTTTGTGTGTTAACAGTTTGTGACTTGACTTTCACTGATTAGTAAATTCTTACATATAGCTCTACCAATACTTATTTGCTGTTTTTATATCAGGATGGGGGATTAAAGACAGCAATTCACTCTTGTCACTAAGTTTTTTAAATATCAATACAATTGCAGGTATAAGATGATTGGGGAGTACTGACATTAGAATCATTCAAACCCACTGCTATTTTATCCATCTTAAAGCTCAGACTCTGGTACATCCTTGGAAATATTGCAAAGAATAGCTCCTCAGCCAAATCATGTTTAAAAAAATTTTTTTTACATGTTCACATTTCCTGTCAAAGTTGAGTATTGAATTGCTTTGAAGGCTAGACTTAGGTAGAAGCTGCACACTTAAGCCTGACAATGAATGTAAACACTGAGGGTTCTGGGTTTTGGGGGACAGTCTTGAGGAAGGGGGCGAGGCTCTGAGAAGTAGGTCTGTGCTGCAGGCAGGCAGTGTCAGTAGCCATCTGTCATTGGAGTGGAGATCCCAGCTCCAAAGCAGGCCCCCTGGCTGTTAAGTAGGGCGTCAACCCAGGGAACCCAGTGGAATAGGGTTATTAACCAGGGAGGGACAGGAAAAGGAAGCTTCCAAATGGAGAAGAATGAGGGTCATTGGGCCAGGACCCAGGAGGGGCACACTATTGTCCTCTGAATGCATGGAGGGGCACAGGTCACAATCTGGCTTGGTGTGGAGAGGTAGGAATGGGGAAGAGGAAAGTGACTGTGAAGAGAAGGAAAAGTCAACTGGATCAGGGCAGGGGCTGGGCTGGGAGGTACTAAGGCCTGCAGGAGAGGGCTGGGCATGATCAAGTCTTCAGGGTTGACCCTCTGCAGGTCACAGCGGTCTTTCCCTGCAGACTTTCCCACTGCTCTGGGAACTGAAGTTCCTTGAGGACAGTGATACAAGTACCAGTTCCTCTGAGGATACCCTCTGATAGACACATTGGCTGGCATTCAAGAAATACTTGCTGCAAATAGGTTTTGTAAGACTAGCAGCCTTAGGGGACTCTGTGATTGCTGTAGGTTCTCTCAGCCACTCAGGTAGCTTGGTGGTGCCACCCACTTGCTGATGTGCTGACAAAGGAGCAGGAAGTGAAAAATGATGGGTTTAAATTTAGTCTATCTGTTTCTCCTTTGGTTTCCATGTTATAATTTCCATGCACAGTGGAGTCTGAAAATGACCCAAAGTCATAGGGTGGCTTCATGGAAAAATCAGTAGTCACTGCAGTTTGTGTGTATTTGTTAATGACGTAAAGAGGACTTGGCAGTAAGGATCTCTTAAGTTTAAATTAAATTTATAAATACCTATGGAAAACGTGTTTGGCTGAAATAGCCATTCAAATGAGACAGTAGGGTCATTTGGGACCAGATAGATGAGTGAGGGCTGGAATTGTTAGAGAACAGGGATGGGGGTGGGGCACGATATACTATTACTGAAAGGACCCTCACTAGGTTCAAATTGCCCGCCAGCCACCGGAGTAAAGATGTCTCTCAATGCCAAAGATTTGTGAAATGGAAAGGAAATGTTCATTTAAAGCTATACATACTTAAAGTAGTGAGCTGATATCTTCATTAAAATATCAAAGTCCTTTAGGATACCCACAGATGCACACAGTCCTTCCTTCTCCCTCTGCCCTAATCTGGGGTACCGTACCTCAGGAAAAGAAGTAGAAGTCCGTGATTCAGGTTTCCAGCACCATCAGCTGTGTCACCATCTAGGCAGGATCTCCAATTAATCCAAAGTCATGTGGCATCTTCTCATAGCCCACCAACAAAAGTCCTTGCACTCTTCTTCCAGGCAAAGTCTCTCCTGCTTCCTAAGCCATGTGGCAAGAAGGAGCACCCCAAAGCCACGTGGTCCTCCCTCTCACCAAAGTCAAGTGGTTCTCCTGCACTGCCACAGCCACGTGGTGATTCCCCTCTTCAATGGCTGTCGCATCTGGGTTTAAATCCCCGAGCCAATCTTCCTCTGCAGCCCATTTCTGACTCCTCCTACAATCAGTTACACCTGCCAGCATTCTCATATTCTTCCAGCTTTACTGGGCTGCCATAGTGAGTCTGGGCAGGTGTGGCCCCATGGTGTGGAGCCAATCCTCTCTAAGTTCTTGTGCAGGCACTGTGACCAGGGGGAGTTGCCTCCCAGTTACATCTTGGGTAGTAGTCACTTCCATCCCCCTGGCTCAAAGCTTGCCCACAGCTATTTAACATATCTATGCAAACAATTAAAGGTTATAGATATGTTAAATGACCATGTCAGAGGTTAACTGCAAAGGTGTTGCTGTACAAAAGAGCTCTGCATGTTCCCACTCCATATGTCCCTTCCCCCAACTCACACCTGTGGGAGGAAGGGGTAAGGACATCCTTTATATCTTTCTAATATTTCCTGGACACCTTGAATTCTGGACCCCATTCCAAATCCCTATTTGGGGCCCTCCTCTGGGCTGCACCCTGTTACAGAATCCCTACTTACCATTTACTTGTGGCTTGGTGACTCTGGCAAGTTATGTTATCCTTCTGAACCTCAGTGTTTCCATCTGTAAAACGAGTACTGCCTGCATCAAGCCCATGGTTTAGCCCAGTGCCTAGTACAGAGTGAATGCTGAGTCATGTCCTTTCTTATTAGTGAACTGTCCTCTCTCTGCTGGAATGAAACATAAGTCACCAAGAATGTGAACCACACAGGTATTTCCTGAGCAAGCATGTCATAGCATGTTGCTTTTTATTCTTCATGGACTTTCTTTTTCTTGAAACCTTTTTTGATCCTACTAACCAACCAAAGAAAGGAATCTGGATTCTGCTTATACTGGAGGTTTGGTTAGGCTACTCAGACACTGTTTACTTCCTGTCTGTAGTGTCTTTTTTAAATTTTTTTTAAATTTTAATTGTTCAAGTACAGTTTTCTGCCTTTTCTAAACACCCCAAACCACCCCCCAGCCTTCCTCACCTCCCTCCTGTCCCCCCCCACCCCCTTATTGTCCATGTGTCCTTCATACTTGTTCCTGCAAACCCTTCACCCTTTTCCCCTATAATCCTCTCCTCTCTCCCCTCTGGTCACTGTCAGCCTGTTCTCTATTTCAGTGTCTTTGGTTAAATTTTGCTTGCTTGTTTATTTTGCTGATTAGCTTCCTGTTAAAGATGAGATCATATGGTATTTGTCTTTCACTGCCTGGCTTATTTTGCTTAGCGTAATGCTTTTCAGTTCCACCCATGCTGTTGCAAAGGGTAGGAGCTCCTTCTTTCTTTCTGCTGCATAGAATTCCATTGTGTAAATGTACCATAGTTTTTTGATCCATTCATTTATTGATGGGCAACTAGGTTGCTTCCAACACTTGGCTATTGTAAATTGTGCTGCTATGAACATTGGGGTGCGTAGGTTCTTTTGGATTGGTGTTTCAGGGTTCTTAGGATATAATCCTAGCAGTGGAATCTCTGGGTCAACTCCACTCTAAGAAGACAAGCAACCCAATGAAAAAATGGGCAAAGGACTTGAACAGACACTTCCCCAAGGAGGACATATAGAGGGTCCAGAGACAGATGAAAAGAAGCTCAGTATCATTAGGTATCAGAGAGATGCAAATTAAAACCACAATGAGATACCACATTATACCATTGAGAGTGGCCATCATAAACAAAGCAACAAATAACAAGTGTTGGAGAGGTTGTGGAGGAAAGGGAACCCTAGTGTATAGTTGATGGGATTGCAGACTGGTGCGACCATTATGGAAAACAGTATGAAATTTTCTCAGAAAACTAAAAAGGGATCTGCCTTTTGACCCAGCAATTCCAGTGTCTTATAGTGTCTTTACATGGCTCATCGGTATGCCCATTGTCCTCCCTAAATAGCTTGAGCCACCTGAAAGCTAGAGCTGTGTCTATTGGATGCTTCTTCTGGCATTTATCACCTTGCAGGCTTCCTCCCACCAGGCATCTTCCAAATGTTTTGTTGGAATGAGATGAAAGTGTTGGGGGGAGAATATCTGCGAAGGTGTTTCATGTAAAAGGAAGGTCTCTTGATTAATGGTGCTGTGTTCCCAGGTGGTTGTGGCTGCATAGTTGTTCCAAAGGCAGCCAGACCAGCGACTTATAAGGCATTCTTCTATGGATGTTCTTGTCCCCAAAACATGTCACTATCTCCCCTGCAGCCCAACGAGCCTGGGTAACAGACAGACACCATAAGGCAGAGTTCTGAGCTTCTCTTCCAAAGTAGCAGAATGCAGTGCTTTCTCTCTGTTTCCCTGGAATCTGAGCAGGTAGTTTCATCTTTTAGATATAACTCTGAGAGTTTCAAGCACAGAAAATCCTGATATTGAAAATTAAAAATGTAATGGTTTGAATAAAAGTGTATTAAATGAGGAACCAAATAATTTCTAAAGTAAATAATAAAGGATACATCCTGCTATAAGTGAAGTACTGTGCAGATTAACTATTCCTGTTTTTTTTCCCCCTTGAACTTGGGATCCCTGCATATCACAGACAGCATCAAAGCCCAAGATTCAAATCTGTTACTGAATCTATTCCAAAAAAGCAGGGAAAAGCTACCAATTTGTCATCTGTTATAAAATTTCATAACCTTTCTTTTTTTTATATTTTTGTACTATTATTCACTCGGCTTGCAATACAGTGCCAGATTTGCGCCTGCTCATTTTATGCACAGCTCTGGTCTTTATTTTTTAAGAAAGGACTGTTGGGTTGAGTTAGTAATGCCGAAATCACTCACACTGCAGAGTTCTCTAGTCAGGCTTTTGGTGGTTTGAGGCTGGCTATTCTGGGGTATGGTCAGGAGGGAGCCAGTTAAAAACCTAAATTGCCTCATTCCCGAGGGTGGTCTTTCTCTGTCGAGATTGTGGTCAGTGTAGCAGGGCAACTTGAGCAAACCTCTCGTCACTTCCTGTGTGAGGTTGGATGGAGAAGAAAGAGGAATCTTCATTTCCCCAAGTTGCCAGTGTTTATAGCTTCCCAGCAGAACAGAAGTAGCTTGGAAAGATTTTGAATTTTGTTTTTCACTGGATATGCAAATACGTATTGACAAATGTTGGTAATGGGCTTGTCTTGGGGTTTTAGAATGAGAAACAAACTGCACATCATTTTGTGCTTTCTTAAATAAAGTGAATGAAAAGACCATCATCCAGGTGAGTCACGTAGGGCACCATGGAATTATCTAGCTGTGTTTAGATAATGATGATTCTTGAAGACAATGATTTCCTTGGAAAGTCTTTGAGGGTTTCACCAAATATTTAGTTAACACAAACGAATCATTATGGAACATGTTAATTCTGTTTTTCCATTTTTATATAATCAGTCTAACATTTCCTTTTGAAATACGATACTTGTTCAGGTTTTGCTCCTAAGCATTTTCTAACTTTTTATTTCTATTTCAATATTTTCTGCTGTCCAGACATCAACAGATGGACAGTGATATTTCAGGACCCCTTCCTTCCACCCTCACTCCCCCAGGGTCTTACCAGCTGTGCGCACAAGAGCCGTGTTCCGCCGGGCTGCCTGCTTCTTGGCACAGGCCTCTGATTCCTGAAATGCTTAGAGCAGACCAAAAAAAAAAAAAAAAAGGTGTTTCTCAGGTAACCCTGTTCCAGAATGTTTTGGTTTACTTAAAAAATGGTTTCCTGCTGCTCCCCAGACCCCAAAGTGGTGAAGGCAGATACAATGCAGCCTCTTCCACAGTTTTTCCTCAGTGTCCCCATAGAAATGACATCTCCTCCTGGGTCTGGCTCAAAGGTGAGGTTGCTGGGATCACATGGACCACACAGGGCTCAGGG
>PVKM010008424.1:0-38963 GCA_004027735.1 Carollia perspicillata
CTATGGAAACTGGAGTATAACAAACACAGTGTTCTTTACATGTAATGATTTTGCTTAGTTTTATTTTTGCCAGTATTTATGATAAATTTACAACCATTTATCCAGACATTCTCTCTATCCTGACCACCTTTGAGACCTTATAAACTGTTTCTATATCCAGGCCCTGAAACTGTTTCTCTGTGTGGAATGTTGACTCTTCTCTATTGGGATTAATACTGATCTCCATGTCAACTAAATAAATTTAAAATGATAAAAACTATAAAGCCAATCTTTACCCTAATGAAGCTTTAAATTCCTATATATCTGGATTTGACACAGTTTCATACCTTCAAGTGTATTAAAATATTTTGTTATCTCAAAGATCTTTGTCTTATTTTTGTTGGGTAGGCATCTTGGTATAGCACGTAGTACAGTGGCACACAAATAGGCTTTTAATACATGCTTGTTGACAGGGAGATCACCATCAAATGTCTCTTGTGCAGCTAGAGGAGCTTATATTGAACAGTTAGGCACCCTAGTCAATATATCATGGTGTGCCCACAGGAATAAAAGCCAAGGTAAGGGTTTGTCCTGAATATGCTGCCTCCAAGCAGAGATTTTGCTAAGCAGGGCAAGAATTTTCTTTGTGAGCCTTGATCCAATCTTAAGAATAGTTGAGATATTCAGGGCATAGTTTTTCAGCTGATTTGTTTCTCAGATTGCCTGAGAAATGTGTGCCCCATTATTTCTTCTTAATTATTAGACATGAAATGTTGCCAGCAGGTACAGAAAGTTGAGTTATACACTTAGAGGAACTGAACAATTGTGCTTTCTCTGTATGATTTCCAGGATGAGAGAAGAAAAAGATAATGGGCATATAAAACCAAAGAATTGCATGTGAAATCAGTTACAGCCAATTCTTCCTTTACAGTGAAAACACAGGGCATTAATGGCCTTAAAAGTTTTATTTACACACACACACACACACACACACCTGTTATAAATCCAACTTCAACCAAACTTTCTCCTATATCCCCAAATTCTAAATACTAGCTTTTCTTGGATGTCACTACTTTCCTGAATGTCACATGAAAGATTCATATAGAGAAGGGGAATGAGAGGAGCCTGAATCCAAGCCATATAAGCTCTGTGTGGAATAATATTTAGTCAGGTCAGTTAGCTTTTGTACCTAGGCTCAGTTCTTCACCGACATGAAAACATTTGGGTATAAGGAAGGCTGGAAACTTGCGCCTTTGTCTAGGGAGTGTGTCACCAGGCACTTGCTTTGTGTGGACAGCCTCATGGAGGGCGCCTATGACATTGTAAAGGAAACTACCAGAGGGTTCGCTTCTTCTCAAAGTCACATTTATTTTAGATCAACAATAACTAGTTTCTATATTATTTATGTGCTTCACTTGAGCATTATCTTCAGGTCCTTCTACTTTCTCCTCATACTCATAATTACAAAGGAATCTATTTCCCATATATCATTTGAATGTGACCTTTCCTCTCCCATCTCCTTTGCTTAGTCCAGGTTACTATCTCTTATTTTCCAACCTCCATGGGAAAAAAAGTGGTCTGGTCTTATTTCTAGACCATTAGGGACTAGATTCTTAATTGGCCTCCCTCCATCCACTTTCACACTGCAACCCCCTCCACAATGCAACCATTATCATTGCTTAGAATCACAAGCATGACACTCCTCCAAGGAGGACATATGGATGGCCCATAGACATATGAAAAAAATGCTCAGCATCACTAGCCATCAGAAAGATGAATTAAAACTACAAGGAGATAGCACCCCACACTGTGCAAATGGCTATCATTAGTAAATCAACAAAAAGCTGGTGAAGATGTGGAGAAAAGGGAACCCTAGTGCACTGTTGGTGGGAATGCAGCCTACTGCAGCCAATGTGGAAAAAAGTATGGAATTTCCTCAAAAAATTAAAAATGGAACTGCCTTTTGAACCAGCAATTCCACTGCTGGGAATATATACAAAGAATTCTGAAACACTAATTCAAAACAATACATGCACCCCTATGTTCATAGCAGTACTATTTACAATAGCCAAGATTTTGAAACAGCCTAAGTGCCCATAGCAGATAAGAGGATCAAAAAACTATGGTATATTAGTATATACAGAGGTGAAACTATGGTATACAATGGAGGACTACACCGCAGTAAAAGAGAAGGAATCCTTACCTTTTGTGGCAGTACAGATGGAACTAGAGGTTATAATGCTAAGTGAAATAATCCAGTTGGTGAGAGACAAATAACCACATGATCTCAGTTACAATTGGAATCTAATGAACAAAATAAATTAATGAGCAAAACAGAACCAGAGGCATAGAAACATGGAACAGACTGGCATCTGAAAGAGGAGAGGGAGAGGTGGGGACTAATTGAAAGAAGGGGAAGGGATTAGTCAAAGAACATGTATCCATGACCCCTGGACATGGACAGCAGTGTGGGGATGGACTGTGGGAATGGGGGGCAGTCTTGATGGACATGGGCAAAGGGGAAAATTGGGACAACTGTAATACCATAAACAAAATATTTAAATTAAATGTTTTTAAAAAATTAAAAAATATAAGTATATTTGAGTCAATGGCTAGCTTAAAATACTTCAGAGGTTTTCCATTGCCTTGAACCCCATACATTTTGATCTCTTCATGCTTATCTCTCCAGCTTTTCTTCTCTCTATTCTCCACCTCATGGCCGCCTTTGTCATTAAAATAAAGTCCAAACTCAAGGCCCTTCACAATCTGACCACAGTCTTTATTTTTTTCAGCTTAATTTCCTATCCCTCTCCTCTTTGCCATCTCTATCCGGGCATACATTTGTCTGGCAAATGCTTTATCTCGCAAGACTCAGCTCAGATAACACTTCCCCCGACACTACCAGTGATGCCGCCCTTTTCTGTGGCATCCTAGCACAATACGCAGTATCTATGTTATTTTCTGGACTACACTGTGTAGAGATCACTGTTTATATACCTGTCTCCTCAGTGGACTCTTGGGTAAGAATCTTTGACTTACATTGTAGTTCATTATCTGACAAAAACACTACTCTTACACCTGGAAAAAGGAGGTTCTGTGCTTCAGAGACCCCACTCTGGCCCTCCTCCACAGGAGGTGACACGTCTGCAGGATCAATGAGATGTGCCTGTCTGGATTCCATGTCTACCCAGGTCGCATGGTCCCTGCTTCTAGACTATATTCTGATTACCCAGATCCCAAGAATTCCATGTCCAAATGGTCAGGGAACCTTCCTTTCAGAGCCTGCACAGGCTTTTTCCCTATATCTATCTTCCAGAGAAGGGACTAAGTGGTTGGTGGACTCACTCCTAGATCCAAGAGGTGGTTAAGGCCAATTATTTGTGGAGGCATGTGGCTAGAGCTTGGATAAACAAGCTAGACTTTGTACAGGTGTACACGTAAGGTGCCAAGTGATACAGACCAGAGCAGGATTGGGAGGAGAAAGCAGATAGGCTGAGCCCTAGGGCCTGGGACCTCAAGAAACTGAGGTGTTCTAAAGTTGAACCTGACCCTCCAGGTAGCTATAAAGATATACAGATTATACTGGGAGGATGGATCATGTTTTGTCATTTGCAGCCATGAAATATTTACACAAATGGTAGGGGACTGGTATCTGGCCTAACACAGTTTACAGCACATAAGAATTATTTAATGTATGACTGAGGATTGGCTCACAGCAAAAAGGTATGAATAATTGAGACCAATGAGAAAAAACTCTGCAGCATTTCAGTAAGTGAACATAATAGAAGATATTAAATGTAACTGAATTATAAACTAGCTAATATGCTTCCTAAAAATGCTTATATTCAACAAGACAAATGTAAACATTCTTGCTAGGAAGGTGTTATTTACCAAATCAATGGTCAATGTTTTAAAGCCTTACTGGAACTTTCCAGCATTTTCATATGTCCAAAACACAACACTACTCTACAAAGTACTCTGTAGAAAAATATGGTTAAATAAAACATGAGTCAGATAGCAAACTCAGTTGTGGGGGTTACACTTCATCCAGAGAGGAAGAATTAATAAAAACTAGCAACAACATTTCTTGGAACCAGATTTAGGTCTCTGGCACTTCAAATGACCCTTTATCCTTCGTAGGCAGAAAAAGTCATTACTGTAAAGAAGAGGAACATTTGTCTTCCAGATGGAAAATTGAGGACTAAGGTCCTGCTTACCATCAATATGATTTCAATGAATAGAGAGGTTTTAACTTTTTCTCAAGTGGAAGAATCAATGGCTCACCATGTCGAGCAGTCCAGACTTTTATCTCTTATCTCTAACTATAATACTTTCATTGTCATAGAAATGTGTGTTGCTAATGAATGTAAAGAATATTCAGACTAAAATATGTATCTGCATACTTGTATGCTTATATTTGTATGCACATAAATATGCTGGGGAGGGAGAAAGAGAGAGAAAGAAAGGAGACTCTATTGAATCTGAAAAGTCAACTGAGAAATATTTACTGGGTGACCTCTATATGCAGCATTTGCCACATTGTGCTAAGCATAAGGGATAAAAATACAAGGTCTTAAAACAAGATACCACTATGCATCTATTAGAACAGCAAAAATCCAGAACATTGACAACACCAAATGTTGGAGAGGATGTGGACAACAGTTGGAGAACGCTCAGTCATTGATGGAAGGACTGCAAAGCCACTCTTGAAGATGATTTAGTCATTTCTTACAAAACTAAACATACTCTTACTAGGAGATCCAGCAAGCATGCTCCTTGGTGTTCACCCAAAGGAGCTTCAAACTCATGTCCAAACAAAACCTGGGCATAGATGTTTTTAGCAACTTTGTTAATAATTGCCAAAACTTGGAAGCAACCAAGATGCCCTTCAGTAGGTGAATGGAGAAATAAAATGTGGTACTTCTAAACAATGAAATATTATTTAGCACTAAAAGGAAATAAGCGATCAAGCCAAGAAAACACAGGAAGGAAACTTAAATGCTTATTACTAAGTGAAAGAAGCTAATCTTAAAAGGCTAGATACTCTGTGATTCCAACTATGTGACATTCTGGAAAAGGCGAGGAAAAGAAAACAATGAACACAGTAAAAAGATCAGTGGTTGTCATGGATTGGGGGAGGGGGGTAAACAAGCAGAGCACAGAGGATTTTTAGAGCAGTGAAAATATTGTCTTACACAGCAATAATGGATATAAGTATGTCATACACTTCATTATACATACATTATGCATTTGTCCAAACCTATAGAGTGTGCAACACCAAGAGTGAACTGTAAAGTAAACTATGGATTTTGTGTGATTTTGATGTAAGGATGTAGGTTCATCCATTGTACAACTCTGGTGGGGGATGTGAAGCATGGAGGGGGCTATGCATGTGTGAAGGTAGAGCTTATATGGGAAATCTCTGCACCTTCTGCACAATTTTGCTGTGAACCTAAAACTGCTCTAGAAAAATAAAGTCTTTCAAAAAAGAAGAAGAAAGACAGGTCCTGCCCTCAGGGAACTTTACAGTGCTTGATGGGAGCCAGGTCTGGAGTGATGGGAGAAGCAGTGTGGGAAGGTGTTTGTGGCTGTTAGATAGGGCGCGGCGCGGCCCAGATTTGCCAATTACTACCATGAAGAGATATCATGATTGGGTGTGTGATGTTACAGTATCTCATTTAATTCTTACCAAACAAGTGTATGCATTATTTCCACTTTCCAGACGAGGAAACTAAGGTTTAGAAAACAAGCCCAATGAAAGGGCAATACAATTAAACAGCTGCCAAAAGGACCATTTAAAAGGAACTCGTAGGAATGCAAATTGGTATAGCCACTATGGAAAAGAGTATTTAAGTTTCACAAAAAATTAAAAATAGAACTTCCATACCATCCAGCAACTCCACTTTTGGGTATATATTCAATGGAAATGAAAACTGGATTTTGAAGAAATATCTCCACTCCCAAATTCATTGTGGCATAATTAGTAATAGCCAAGATATAGAAACAACTTAAATGTTAGTCATGGATAAATGGATGAAGATGTTGTATATATCATATATATGATATATATGATATGGATATGGATATATATAATAATAGTCTGTCTTGAAGGTATCCAGCCATGTAATATGGAAAATAAAGACATTTACTGAAGAAGATAAAAGATACACAAAAAATTGTACATAGGACAATGACACCTCAGTCCCCTTTAAAGTGTGATGTACTCGAGGTAGGTACCTTGGGACCTCACACAGTTCTCCCAATTGCCATCAGCTGCCCCATCATATTTTCCCGAATCTCATTGATCATCTGAAATCTCTTCCCTTTCAAAGGTGATTTTAGTTTTGGGAAAAGCCAGAAGTCACAGGGTGCCAAATCTGGGCTGTAAGGAGGGCTGTCACCTGGGTAATTTGATGTTTCACCAAAAATCTCTGCATGAGATGTGATGCATGTTCAGGTGTGATGAAGCTGTCAATCCCCAGTTGCCCATAGCTGAGGACTTCTGAATCATCCAAATACTCTCTATGGAGGAGTGTTCAAGCTTAAAGCAAAATGTGATGCAGATTTGTTGCTCTACTTGCTCAGTCATTTTGAATGCAACGGCCACATAGTACACATACTCACTCAATGGTGTCTACTGCCCCCACCGACTAGTGTAGTGAAGCCATCATTCTTCACACATGGGCATTCCAGTCCATTCTCCTTGGCTGCCAGGTTACATCGATGTCACACAAAACATTCTCATTATGTTAACAATGGCTGGACTTTTTCCAGACAGATCTTGTGTGTGTGTGTGTGTGTGTGTGTGTGTGTGTGTGTGTTATTCAGCCATGACAATCCTGCCATGGCAGAAGAAAATCCTGCCATTTGGGATTTGAGAGTATTATGCTAAGGGAAATTAGCCAGAGAATACTGCATGGTACCACTTACATGTGCATCTAAAACAAGTCAAACTTATAGAAATAGGAGAAAACTGGTTGACAGGGGCTGGTGGGGGAGGAACAGGGAGAGGTTGGTAAAAGGGTATGGACTTTTAGCTACAGGATGAATAAGGTCTGAGTCTCTAATATATAACATGGTGACTGTAGTTGAAAACTGCATTGTATAATTGAAATTTGCAAAGAGAGTAGAATTTAAATGTTTTTATTGAAAAAAGATATGTAAAGTGATGACTGTATTAATAAACTAGATAGGAGGAATCCTTTCATAATGTATACTTGCATCAAATCATTACAATGTACACTATACATAACTTAAAATTTATTATTTGTACGTTGTACCTCAATAAAGATAAGAAAAAATTTGATGAACATCTAAAATCAAGTGCTTATACAATTTAATTATGTCACCAAAGACAAAAAATGTCCCTCTCAATTCGTGGAAGGGTCTGGCAATGAAAAAAAAAATGAATGAGCCCTGGCTGGTGTAGCTCAGTGGATTGAGCATGGGCCTGGGAACCAAGCAACCACGGTTCTGTTCCCAGTCAGGACACATGCCTGGGTTGCAAGCCAGTTCCCAGCAGGGGATGCACAAGAGACAACCATACATTAATATTTCTCTCCCTCTCTCCTTCCCTTACCCTCTAAAGATAAATAAATAAAATCTTTGAAAAAAGCCCTGGCTGGTGTAGCTCAGTGGACTGAGCACGGGCCTGTGAAGCAAAGGGTCGCTGGTTTGATTCCCAGTCAGGGCACATGCCTGGGTTGCAGGCTAGGTCCCCAGTAGGGGACACATGAGAGGCAACCACACATTGATGTTTTTCTCCCACTCTTTCTCCTTCCCGTACCCTCTCTAAAAATAAATAAATAAAATATTTTAAAAATCTTAAAAAAAATGAATGAGTTTCATGGAAATGATCAAGTGTTCAGAAGTATTGATTACAGGTACTATCCTCACTTAGTCCTAGTAATGCTCAAAATCAAGAAAAAATTTAAAAGGAGAATCAAATTAATGCTTATCTCTATCATCATCTCTTCCTTCTTAATTGTTTTAAGGTTTGTTGTTTCACATGTCCTTAAGAAGGACATACATTCTCTAACTGTTGCCTGCAGGGTATGTGTATGTGCCTATTAAATCTGCATACTATGTCATTCAAACATTCTATATTTATACTGAGTTTTCAATACTTGATCTTCAAAAAATCGGGAAGATATAGTAAAATCTCCTAACGAGCATATTGCACTTATAAATTTCTCCCTTTAGTTCTACCAATCTTGCTTTATGTATTTTGTGGCTATTTTCAAATTATTAAATCTTCCAAGTGAGTTGAAAAAATAAATTTAAACATTTAAAAATTGGATATGGTGTTTGTTAAGTCACAATAATTTTATCCCATGGTTTCTTACACAACTAGCAAAATGCATATGGGTCCCACTTCTGCTTAGCACATGTGTTAATTCCTCATTTGAATTTAATCAAACAACAGGAACAATATACATATGTATTTTAAAATTTTCCTTGCTGTATCACTCAGTCTGGTACTGAGGCCTGGTACTTTGATTTACTGACTTCAACAAAATCTCTTCTCAGTGAAATGGTACCTGTCATAATTGAAGGCTTACATTATTCCATGGGAGGAGGTTGCAAGTTTAGAGAGAGATGAGACAAAGTTAACTTGCTAAGAAAGGGAGAGAGATTTCCGGGGGTATAAGACCTGAGAGTGGGGTGTCAAAGCTGAAGAGGCTGAGTCCTAAAGAAGGAGAGAGAAGAGACTTGGGAGAGGGGTATATCCGAATGGCCTCTTCTCAGTAATGCGCTGCGTGCTCTGCCTGTGGCCTCCTCCTGTTACTCCAACTAGATCTCTGATGAATCTGATATGAGTCATTAATGCTTTTGATTTGGAGGATCTGGAGCCATAGGACAAAGAGATGAACATATTTTTTTTTAATGTTGAATATTTGTTATTAGAAAATCAGTTTCTCTATGCCCTCACTAAATAAACATTCACACACTACCAATTTGAAGAAGCAACAGGTCCTCACCCTGCCTGGGACACTGGCATCTCCAAAAGATCTTATCTCTGGTAAAATAACCAAGTCAGGTGGCCAGCCTTTGGCAGGATGGGGATTCACACCCAGCCCATCATTTCTTTTCTGCTCACTACCTCCTGTACAGTGGGAACACTTCTGAGTCTGGAAAGGGGAAACTTCGTTGTAAGCCTCTTCTACTTACTGAGGTTTAAATTAGTATAATTGAGTCCAAATTAGTCTCTCTGGGTCTACTTCCCATGTGTGAAATGTGACTAAGTCAAACCTTTCCATTTTACTTCGTAAGTCAATTTTAAGGACCAAATGAGAAAACAAGTAAGAAAATATTCTGTAGACCACACAGAGCTTTAAGTGACTGGGTCAGCTAAGCCCACAGAAATACCTGAAAAATCCCAAGCATATTTGGCCTAAATGAAAGGTCCTGGGTTCAGTATTAACTGATGTTTCCAAAGAATATTAGTCACTTGGTAAATGCCTCAATGACTGGAATGTAAAAAACAAAAAAACAAAAATTAAAAACAAAAAACAAAAAAATGAATCCAAGAGATTAGGCTTCTTGTATTTATAGTCAGTATCAAAGTGTAGTCATATGACTTCTTAAATAGTTTAATGAGTATTTTCTTGTTTACTCAATTTGGTTTCTGGAAGAAAAACATTGGGATTCAATAGTGTGTTTAGCTAGAAGTTTCTCGGAACAATGCTGAGAATTCTGGAAGTCAGTTTGAACAATGCAAGTGCCAAGTGCTGCAGTGAAGTGTTCTTGGCTTATTGAATGTCTAAGGTGAGAAGGATCGAGTCTGGTGTCCTGAGGAGTGACAAGAAGTCCTCAGTATCAGTTTCATCCTGGTGCATACAGACCCAATGTTATCACTCTTGATTTTAATGGCCATGGTATAATTTTTTCCTTTCTATTTTACAAGAATTTCTAGGTATACAAAACACAAGCACTTACCTAAATGTAGTTTCTATTCCTCAAGACAGAGGAAAGCAATGAGTGCCAATGAATTTATTTTAGGTTTATTCCATTCATGTCACTTTTTTATGAGACAGTGGATTCTATTGAGTCAAAATAATAACTAGCTTAGTACCACATTTTTCAGATCATAAGATGCACTTAGGTTTTAAAGGAGGAAAATAGGAAAAAAATTTTGAAACAAAAAATGTGGTAAAATATTTATTAACATAAATAATATAATATTTCACCAATGTAAATGTAAACAGAACTCAACAGCAGCATTAACCACCATTATTCCTCCCAAATTTTTTTGGGGGGAGTGTGTCTTATAGTCCGAAAAATATGGTATTTCTCTTCCTTGATCAACTAATTAAGCAGTAAGAGGTATAGAGAAACTTCATGCAACATTGTAGGTTTTTAAAGTTATGTCTTAGGGATTCTTGTCCTCATAGCTCAGGACATGTTAGTGCCAGGAAAATCTAGTTTTATCTCCCCTAAGCATATATTCCTGTAATAGACAATTTCAGAGCTTGGAAAATTGTGTCTGTCCTAAAACCCATGAAAAATAAATGGATCAGCTTATGGTCCATTAAAAATGATCCCACTCGTGGAACGGTGTTGTCATAAGAAAGGATTTATATTGCACCATCTTTAGCTTCAGTAAGTTAAACCTAGAAACTTCAACTTCCACACACAGCATATTTTATGAAACAAAGCTAACTGAGACAAAGCTGCACTCCCAACTGACAATCTGGATGACTTTCAAAGACTAGAGGATGATCTTCATCAACCTGTTTCCAAAGCACTGCAATGAGGATGCCGAGGAGACCACAGACATACCAACACAAGCCTTGGAGAACATGCTGGGGGAGGGCTGGGGCAGGGTTTCCCTCCTCTTAGAGCTCCCCCAGGGCCCACACAGAACTGAAAAGTATAAGATGTCAATAAATCCTGGATTGAATCAAGATTGTCAAAGGAGATGAGGTAGAAAAGTCAAAGTGACAAATGAGAAGCAGGGTATTAAAGAAATAAGACAGAAACCAAACCATTCTGTATATTTTTAATTTTTTCTAATCAATTTTATTTATTTATTTATTTATTTATATTGATTTGTTCTTTATTGTTGCTCAAGTACACTTATCTCCATTTCCCCCCCACAACTCTCCCTGCCACACCCATCCCCATTTCCCACCCACAATCCTACCCCACTTTGGCTTTGTCCATGTGTCCTTTATACATGGTCTTTGATGACCCGTCCCCTTCTTCCCTCCCCCTCGTTATCCACCCCCTGTCGTTACTGTCAGTTTATTCTTTATTTCAATGACTCTGGTTATATTTTGCATGCTTGTTTGTTTTGTTGATTAGGTTCCACTTATATGTAAGATCACATGGTATTTATCATTCACCACCTGGCTTATTTCACTAAGCATAATGCTCTCCAGTTCCATCCACACTGTTGTGAAGGGTAGGAGCTCCTTCTATCTTTCTGATGCATAGAATTCCATCAGGTAAATGTACCATTATTTTTTAATCCACTCATTTACTGATGAACACTTACATTGCTTTCAGCACTTGACTATTGTAAATTGTGCTGCCATGAACATTGGGGTGCATAGGTTCTTTTGAATTGGTGTTTCAGGATTCTTAGGATATAATCCCAGCAGTGGAATTGCTGGATCAAAAGGCACTTACTTTTTTTTTTTTTTGAGGAAATTCCATAATGTTTTCTATAGTGGCTGCACCAGTTTGCATTCCCACCAATAGTGTACTATGGTTCCCTTTTCTCCACAACCCAAACCATTCTTTAAATAGGAGACATAAAGGACACCAGTTGAAAGAAAATCCTACTGAGCCCATTTGGACAAATTTGTTTTCCTATTGATCTCCTGACCTATCTATTCTTCCATTGTTACCATTGACTTGACCAACTGCCAAACTTCAACTGTCCTTTAAGACCTACCTCAAAATCACCTCCGCTGGGAAGATTTGCTTGATCTCCCCAAAGACTTGCATTCTTCCCTGTGGCATTTGTACCCACCTAGCACTTTGCCCTTAACCTTTTATCTGTATCTTCCCTCCATGTCCCCTGAAGACCCAAACTATAACCTTCTTAAAGATATTGACTTCTGGCCAAGAAGTATCTATATGGAGGCATAAATAGATACATTTTGCTTCCTTGAACAACCAAAAAAACCACAACAACAACAAATTTAAAAACAAAAAACTACTAGAACTTCCAGAAAATCAAACTGAATGGAAGTCCAACAACAAAGGAGTTAAAGAAGAAATACTCATCCAGCCTGGCAGGAGGGGCAGAGGGAGCCAGCCAGGCAGAGAAGATACACAGCAAGGCAATGGACTGGGTGGGTGATGTGGTAGGTGGGTGGTCACACATTCACGAGTGGATAAGCTGGGAGGAACAAGTGGGGAGTGAGACAGACCACACAACCCAGAGTTCAAGTGCAGGGAAATAAAGCTTCAAAACCTCTGACTGTAAAAACTTGTGGGGGTTGCAGCAGTGAGAGAAACTCTCAGCCTCACAGGAGAGTTTTTGGAGAGAACCATGGGGCCCTAGAACATACAGAAACCCACCCACCTGGAAATCACCAGCAGGGCCCAATTTGCTTTTGGGTAGCAGAGGAAGTAACTGAAAGCCTTCTGAAATCCAAGCAAGCAGTGTTGATCTTTCCCAGACCTCTTCCCCACATAAAGTGCCACAAAGCAGCGAAAAGGGTTGTTCTGCCCTGGCAAATATCTAAGGCTCTGCCCCTTACAATGTAACAGGTAGGTTGAGACAAAGAACTATAACCCAAATGAAAGAACATATAAAACTCCAGAAAAAGAACTAAGCAATGAAGAGATAGCTAACCTATCAGAAGCAGAGTTCAAAACACATCTAATCAGATGTGATTGAGTTTGGTTGCAAAATGAAGGAAGAAATGAAGGCTATACAAAGTGAAATGAAAGAAAATATATGGGGAACCAACACTGAAGGGAAGGAAATCAGGACTCAAATCAACAATTTGGAGCTGAAGGAAGAAATATACATTCAACCACAATAGAATGAAGAAAGAAGAATTCAAAAAAATGAGGAGAGGCTTAGGAACTTTTGGGACAACTTTAAACATTCCAACATCAGAATCATAGGGGTGCCAGAAGGAGAAGTGGAAGGGCAAGAAATTGAAAACTTATTTGAACAAATAATGAAGGAGAATTTCTGCAATCTGGCAAAGGAAATAGACTTCCAGGATGTCTAGGAAGCTCAGAGAGTGGCAAACAACTTGGACCCAAGGAGGAACACACCAAGGCACATCATAATTATGTTACCCAAGATTAAAGAGAAGGAGAGAATATTAAAAGCAGCAAGAGAAAAGGAGACAGTTACCTACAAAGGAGCTTCCATAATACTATCAGCTGATTTCTGAAAAGAAACCTTGCAGGCAAGAAGGGGCTGGCAAGAAGTATTTGAAGTAATGAAAGGCAAAGACCTATATCCAAGATTACTCTGTCCAGCAAAGCTATCATTTACAATGGAAGGGCAGATAAAGTGCTTCTCAGATAAGATCAACTTAAAGGAGTTCATCATTACCAAGCCCTTATGAAATGTTAAAAGGACTTATCTAAGAAGTAGAAGATAAAAAACTATGAACAGTAAAATGAAAACAAACTCCCAACTATCAAAAACAAAAACTAAGCCAATGACTAGAACAGGAAAAGAATCACAGAAATGGAGATCACATGGAGGGTTATCAGCAGGGAGAGGAAGGGGGCAGAATGGGAGAAAAGGTACAGGAAATAAGAAACATGATTTATAGGTACAAAATAGACAAGGGGAGGTTAAGAATAGTATAGGAAATGGAGAAACCAAAAAACTTATATGTATGGTCCATGGACATGAACAAAGGGAGGAATACTGGAGGGTGCAGGGCTGAAGGAGATAAAGGAGAGAAAAAAAATGGGACAACTGTAATAGCATAATCAATAAAATGCACTTAAAAATGAAAAAAATAAATCTCAAAAAATAAAGATGTTAATTGTTTTTGCTATTATATATGAATCCAGTCCCTAACCTAGTCCCTGGCCCACAGGAAGTACTCAATAAATGCTTAGTGAACAATGCCCAGCATAGATTCCATTTGTAGTTTCCATTAGAGGCATCAATGTACAAAAGGAACTGCCTGAATGGCTGCTTGAACCCCAGGAAAGCTAGACCTATTTCTCAACAGGCAAGAAGAGAAGCACTTCAGACACAGAAGGAGTGCACTACAAAAACATCATCCTTACCTATGAGTAAGCCACAACTCCCCACACCTAATGGTTCATATTCCTCAAAAGCGAAATCAATAGACATTCATGATAGGAAAGTTCTTTCCAAAGATCAGCTGTGTTGCTTCACAACAGATTCCATGTGGGACTACTTTCTACTTTGCTTTCTCAAGGACCTGGTTTAACCTTATTTTAAAATAACCACCACAGAGAGGGTCCCATTAATTCCCTAAAATGGCTGTCTCCTGGATTAGCAGACTTCTAAGGATCTCTTGAACAAATAAACAGTTTATGACACTGAACCAAGGCTGGCCCACTTTGGTATTTCTCTGTGTGCAGCTTAACTGAAACATAGCTGGACTTGGAACATTTTTATACAAACTAACTAATCCTACTAGATCATGGTGACCTGCAATTACCCTGCCATTCCCAGCCTGTACTCAACTTGTGCCAAATAAGGCAGTAGTTTCATAATGAAAAAAGAGTTTCCATTAAAGAGACAGTTTGGGTCCCCGTATTGCTGTCCTTTCGCTTGAGTGTCTCCCTATATCTTGCACTCCTAGATACAGCATTTAGGGTCCCAACTCCCACAGGATTGCTGTACTGAACTTGCAAGAAAACTTCTCTTTGTACCAGTTGGATCAAAAGTAGAAGCAGCTTATGTGCCTAAACAGGACCATGTAGACTAAGGAGTCAGACTCCAGTCATGATAACACTAGTGGCTAAATAGATACTAATGAAATGATATTCATGAAATAATATCCCTACAGGCTTGCAAAATTATACTTTGACCTCATAGGATATCTTAAAATGTACATTTGGAATCGGACGAAATCTCAACTATATATTTTTCTCAACTATCTCCTCCAAATTTTTAAACAACCTGATGACTCTAGAAGGATATTAATCCTTGTGTTTCTCATTCATTTACATTTGTGCCCTTAAAATCCTGTAAGAGCTAGCTGATATTCAAGAAACCATTGAAACTTTTAAATAATCTTTAAAGACTCTCTTCTTAACGAAAGGGAGATGTGTTTGTCAAAACAAACAAACACACAAACAAGCCTGCGACATGAGAAAATCTGGGTTTAATTCAAAACTAACCCAGGAGATTTAACAGGGCTATAAATTTGGTGAGTGAAATGAGTTTAGTTTCCATGCACTGCATATCCACATACCATGTTGATAGTTGGTGTGCTCGAACGCAGCTCAGACGTGATGATGTGTAGTGTTAACACTTGGAAAGGCAGGGCCAGTTGGTAGGTTAGGTTGAAACAGGGTGCTAATGAAGTCAAGACCCCAGGTCCAGTCTTCCTAAGGATGGGGGGCCACTTCCCTTAAGCCAGGCCACTAATGAGCTCAGTGGCCTTGGGCTAATCTGATTCAATCTAATTTAACAAGTTTATTGAGGCCTACAGATTGCTGTCACTATACTCAGCACTCCCAGGACTAGCATGTGGTCTCTACACTAATGGAACGCACTGTCCTCCAGGAGAAACAGATGGGTCAATGCACAAGGGAAGCAGTGTAATACAGGACACAGATAGGACTTACCAACACTTGGGGGTCCAGAAAGGCTTCATGGAACAGGCTTTCCTCATCTTTCAAGTCTCAGCACAAGCATTGCACTATTCCATGCAGATTTCCCTAGGCAAACTAGGTGTGCTTTTCTCTATAGTCCCAATGTGCTTGGAATTGGCCTCCAGTAAGGGCACCCAGAAAAGTTTGGTGACTAGATGATAGAGATTATACAGGATTATAGACAGAATTGGAGATAAAGGAATGGGGGAAGGGAGAGTTGGAAGAAAGGACCAATGGATAGTTGAACAGCGGGAGATGAAGCTGGAGTTAGAAAAATGGGAAGCAGCTCTTGAAGATTTTTTATGCCCCGTAGAAAGGCTTAGATATCAAGTTTTAGCATATGGAGAATTATTGAGGGTTTTAAGAAGAATTTGACTTGTGTTTTAGCAAGACCAATTTGGTGAGCTGCTTGGATAGAAGAGAAGTGAGCCTCTTGGCAGTGGAACCAATTGGGAACCTATTGCTACAGCCTAGGCAGAAGCCAAGGATGGTCTGTATTAAGTAGTAGTGGGGAGATGCTACAGCAAAGCTTGGAGGGCTTCCTTTCATGTACAAGGGACAAGATTTAGAGATGCTACACATAAGAAGCCCTTTAAGAAGGAAAGAGTAAATAAAATGTTTCCAAGATGGAGAGAATAAGCACAGGGGACAGGCCTAAACAAGAGCCCTGTTGCCACAGTTACCGTGGGTAACGTCTCTCTGCATTTGGAGTGAAGAGTGATGATGTTCTCAAGCTGAAACCTTTCATTACATTATTAATCTAAAAATTCTTCCCATGTCTCCACTTAAAGACATCCTCAGACTTCGTTTTCAGATGTGAGACCAACAGTCTGTGAGATGATGAAGAATTAGGAAGCAGCGTTGTGGTGTACTGAGATAAGTCTGGGGAAAAGATGCAGGCTGGGGTCAAAGTTCTGCTGCTCATATATGACCTGGCCCCTTGGGACCTTGTTTCTTCATCTTTATCTAACCTGCAAAACAGAGCTCCTGTATGAAAACCTCGGTAAACTAGGGCGAGGCCAGGTTAGCAGTTGTATTTACTTCCTGTCTTCTAAGTCTGTCTTCTCCTGCTTGACTTCTAGAGCCTCTGAGTTTTAAATGATATAAAACATGCAGACAAGGCCCTTGAAAGTTGCTTTGCACCGGTAAGTGCACGATAAAAGTTCATGATTACCAGTTCCTCCTCCACCTCCCCACACCGGCACTGGCCCAGTGTTTCTCAGCAGGCCACCCAGACCCCGCGCTGCCTTCTACAGTGTCCACTTCACATGCCTTCTGGAGCTTTTCACCCGGCTTCAGTGAAGGCCATCTTTCCTTGGAGCCACCCCTTCTTAGCAACTATGACCATGAAACGCATCTGTTTAGCTGATTCATACTACAACCATGGTGACTGATACTATTTTAAGTGACTACTCCTCCCAAGAGTATTTCTAGTTTAGCATAGCATAAATCTTTAGCCAGGAAATGAAGCTTTTTCTGGTAGAATATCAGGTAATGTGCTAGGCAGGTCATCACACTGCAAATTAAATGGAGCTTGATCTTGATATGTTTGAGATGACCGACATTTCCTATCACAGATGGGAAACTGAAGCTGAATGTTCCTTATTGGCTAATAACCATGTTATTCATAATCACATTTACTGTTTGTTTACACCATAGGTCTTTCTGAAAAAGACTTGAATCAGTTTACGGTAAAGTATGTATGCATAGAGTTTAATAAAATCAAAATAGAAGATTAAAAGGAAAATACAGAAAAATGTTTAAAACTTAGTAGCTAATGTTTAACTAAGTACATAAATGCTAGAAATTTGACTTTGAGCTTCCTGATTGCCTGGGCAGAAGAAAAACAAGGCAATTCAATTTCGTAGTGGGAATTGTGGCTGTTCAGCAATGTCTATTCCTTTCTAAAAGTAATGTTTCACATTTTCCTTATAGCTAACCCAGCTGTGTGGTAAACTTCTAGCCAATAGGATACAGGTAAAGTTCACAGGTGCAACTCACAAGCCTTGCCCTTCAGTGTAACGGCCACGTGAGAGAATGCCGATGGGACAGCAGGAACTGGGGCAGAAACCCAGAAGGGCTGTGTTCAGGAGACAGAACCTCTGAACTAGCCCTGGACTGCTGACCTTCGGGCTATTACTTTGCTGAAACTACTAAAGTTTTGAATGTTTTTGTTTCATTAGCTTAGATTGTAACCTTACCGATACAGAAGGTGGTATCTAGAAGTAGAATCTGTAGTAAAAATAGGCTCCCTAAAACAGGTGGCAGTGCCTTAATGGTCAGGCAATAGTCATTGAAATGAAGGTGTAATCTGTAAAGATGTTGGCTTTGTTATGCCACAGTAAGCATTTGTAAAACTATCACCAGTGATAGAGGACTGGTGACTGGCCATCTTAGCAAAGCCTTCCAAGGGAGGTTAACTTAGGTGATAGCCAGTCAGCCTGCAAACAGATCTCTGTTCAGAGAGACTCTCTCTTGCCTGCAGCTGGCAATTTAAATTGAAGTAAAGTCTGTTAAATTCATAGGTTTGAAAAATACAACTGCTTTTGCACAACCAGATACACCAAGAGGCAAGACTATAACGTCAAGCCTTTCTCAGAGCCTAATACTGAGTGCTCCCTGGTAGACTATGGGCCTGCTTCCAAGGTAAAGATTAAGATTGTTGCCTTCTCACTCAAACCTGTGTTTCAGATGGCAACTAGGGAGTATCCAGCAAAGTGAAAGAGGCATGTTTAGCATGAAGACCAAGAAATGAAACAGAATCCTCTGGCTTAAGAGTGACTGGTAGATGAGATCTCTGGCAGTGGTCACTGGCACCTGGAACTGACAAGAAACAAGTAGACTATACATCTGTCAGGTTTTAAGGGAATTGTATTGCCAAAGAACCCATAAGCCTGGCCTGCAAAAGCCCATGGCTATCTGAAACTCAAAATAACCCCCAGCTTCCTAAACCGTCACCAATGAGCAATCAGCTACAGCCATCAAGGATAAAGGACAAGAAAACTCCCAAAGGGCCAGGGAGGACAATCCACAGTGGAGTTGCTCCCAGCATCTCAGTCAAACCCAGAAGCCCCTACACAGGCAGGGGACAGAGTCTGCAATTCCTGTTGGCGGCATTTGGCAGTTGCTATGGACTGGTGGCTGCTGTCTGTTCAGAATTGCTCACTTTTCTGAATGGCAGTTGTTATTGTGGTTATCTACAATAATATGATTGCAAAGCTTTGTTTATTGTGATATTTTGGGTAGAAGGTAAGATGAAGATAACTTGTCTGTTAATTTCTAGATCATCAGATCACAGGAGTGAGATCTCAACTTGATGGCAACAATTATACATTACGCAGAGATTCTGGACTTTAAACCTAATGGAAAATGTTCTATGTGTAGGAAGAAGAGTACACATGAATATTTGGGTGGCCAGAGGGGCAAATTCTGGCAGAGACTCTATTTGTCCACTGATATCCATGTCCTTTTTCTCCTTTAGTAGTCTAGCTCTTCTCATCCTCCCGCAAAGACAAACATGGCCATGAGACTAATTTCTGGACAATGATAGGTGAGCACAAGCAAGCCACTTCTGAGTTCCTTTGTCTTTTTGTTCCTTGGAGCAATCACTTTACCCCAAAAATAGAAACCGTGTTTGATGATGACAGAGACTCCTACCAGCTCTGGTCCATCTATCTATAGTGTATTACACATAAAAATAGTAAACTTCCCTAGTGTTTAAGCCATTGAATTTTGAGATATTTTTGTTATAGCGGCTAGGCTAACACATTCTACTTACTACAAAGAAGAAAGTCCAGTTTTATAAGAAAAGTCTTTTTGTTTATTCTAACACTCAACCCAAAAAGAAAATGCTCAACTGTAGCCTTACATTGAGTGATTTGTGGACAATATACTTGACATCACTTTATAACGAATCTGAAGTGGTTTGTGCATGGCTATCCTCTCCTCCTCTCTCTCACCTTTTTAAAGTGTTATAACCAAAAGCATAATTTTAAAGAGCGGCTCATTGAAAGCAGTTCTTTAAAAGCTTCCACTAGAGTGCTTCAAACACAGTCTCTAGGGACAGAAGAGGGGAAGGGGGAACAAACTTCATTCAAGGATAGATCTTAAAACCTTCAGGAGTAGCAGTTATATATTGCTTTCCCAATCTAAGTTGTCTGAAAGATCTCCAGTAAACTGAAGCAATGACAATAAGGCTATAGAGGGTGTGTATTTTAGGTTACTTTGGAGCTTTGTGGAAAAGACTGGGGGGTGGGGGGTGGTGATATTCAATCAGTGTTGTCTAGTACTTTAAATTTTATCCTGTCTTCTCTTGAAAGAGACAAAAGAGCCTCTGGTATGCCAGAAGTCAGGGTTTGCTCAGGCGGGGCTCGAGCACAGGTACCAAAGCTGCCTTCCATGGCAGACTTCATTCCACGCAAAGGCAAGACACAAGGTTATGTGCCCACAGCGACATCAGAAGTGGACCCTAAGCTTCCTCCATCTTTGCAGAACAAATCCTAATACCCAGGGCCATGACCCAGAAAACACAACAGCTCACCTTCGAAGCACTTGATGTTTGGCACTTGACTAGCCAAAGAAACTTTTAAAAGCCAATCTTTTCTTTATTTCACTGTTTTGCAAAAGCTATTCTCTCTCCCTAGAATTCAGAGGGTATTTTATAGCAAAATAGCACATTTTAATCTACCTTCTTGATAGTTTTATAGAATTATTGGTTTCTAAGCTGAATAATTTTAACATCAATTAAGAAAAATGGACTGGAGGCTCTGGGAAGACCTGTGCTTAAAGGCACATACAAGCTTCTAAGTCTATTCCATAGCAGGACATAGCTGAACCAGGCCTTGGAATACTTTCAGAACCAATGTTACCAGGACACCCATTTTACCCACAGAACATCTTCAATAGTTCTGTAGATTTTTAACATATTTAATAGTTCTGTAGATTTTTCTGCCAATTTTTACCTTCTGGGTATCTGAACACATGTGCTTGCTGTATGGATTTAGTTGGTTTTATACAACTTAAATATACAGATTATCAGATGATCCTGCTTCTGGAGTCAGTATACTATTGAGCCACATTTTTGTTGCTTATTTAATATTTGACTATTAGGTTTTTTGGGCCACCAGAAGCTTGGGTGTGTTGCGGGGGACTTGATTCAAGGATCTTAACGCCTTCGGGAGTAGCAGAATATACAGACTGTTTCCTAGCCTAAGTCATCTAAATCCTCTCCAGTCAGCTTCAGCAATGAGGACATGGGTCGAAAGGGTTTGTATTCTACATTACTTTGGAGGTCTGCAGAGTAGATAAGGTGTTTGACAGTCTATCAGGAAAACAGAGAAACCTGATGATCACAAGACCACTGCCAAGCAGTCTCTTTGTTTCTTGTTTGTTGCATAGCACAAGAGCACCTAAACACTGTTATCAGTTCATGTTCACTGAAAAAAAAATGGACATAAAACTGTACACAAAGCATGTCCATGTGTGGGTATGTGCATTAAGTGTAGGAATGAGGATAATTTTTACATTCTTCTTGGTGCATATTTGTATTTTTAAAATAAATACATATTATTTACATACTCAGAAAAACACTTGGAGGCATAACACTCTCTAATCCACCAGAATTTTATAACAGAATGACTGGGATGACATTACCTAAGCCACTGACTTGGCCAGTTTCAGGATCTTTAAAATTTTGATAATCAGACATTTTTTGTTTCTTGACATGAAGCAATAAAACACATGCAGTGTCTACCCATGTAACATTCATGCCATGCCTCCCCCCATACACTGCACACCAAAAAGAAAAGAAAAACCTTAGTTTGAATCGATAAAGTCTCAGGATATAACTGTTAGTTTATAGGAATTGCACAGGTTAGAGAAACAAGTTAAAAGACACTACTATGAAGCAATCCACAAAATCCAAAATATGGGGGTATTCTATGGGCGTATTCAGAAAATAAATGATATTGATTTTTATAGGAAAAATGTAATAAAGAGGAGAATATTAAAAGTTCTCATAAAAGAAGATGGAATTGAAACAGTAATAAAAAAACTCCCAACATACAAAAGCCCTGGACCAGATGGGTTCACAGGAGAATTCTACAGAGCATTTAAGGAAGAGCTAACCCCTATCCTTCACAGACTATGCCAAAAAATGCAAAGTGATGAAAGACTCCCAAACTCTTTTTATGAAGCCAGCATCATCCTAATCCCAAAACCAGATAAAGACACAACAAAGAAAGAAAATTTCAGGCCAATATCGCTGATGAACATTGATGTTAAAATCCTCACCAAAATATTGGCAAACCGCATCCAACAATACATTAAAAAGATCATACACCATGACCAAGTGGGATTAATACCAGGGATGCAAGGATGGTTCAATAGTCACAAATCAGTAAATGTAATACATCACGTAAACAAAAGCAAAGACAAAAATCATATGATCATATCAATAGATGTGGAAAAAGCATTTGACAAGGTATAGCACTCATTTACGATAAAAACACTCAGCAAAGTGGGAATTGAGGGAGCATTCCTCAACATAATAAAGGGTATATATGAGAGACCTACAGCCAACATCATACGCAATGGACAAAAACTAAAAGCTTTTCCACTAAGATCAGGAACAAGACAAGGTTGTCCACTTTCACCACTTCTATTCAATACAGTTTTGGAAGTTTTAGCCATAATGATCAGACAAGAAAAAGAAATAAAAGGCATCTGAATAGGAAAGGAGGAAAAAAACTGTCACTGTTTGCAGACGATATGATAGTGTACATATAAAATTCTATAGACTCCACCTTAAAACTGCTCAACCTAATAAATGAATTTGGCAAAACAGCAGGATACAAAGTCAATATCCAGAAATCAAAGGCATTTTTTATACCAACAATGAAACAGCAGAAGCAGAAATCAAGAAAAAAAATCTCATTCAATATAGCAAAAAGAAAAATATAATACCTAGGAATAAACCTAATCAAGGAGATAAAAGACCTGTATGCAGAAAACTACACAACACTGAAGAATGAAATCAAGGAAGACACAAACAAATGGAAACAAATACCGTGTTCATGGATTGGAAGAATTAACATCATCAAAATGTCCATATTACCCAAAGCAACTTACAGATTCAATGCAATACCTATTAAAGTACCAATGGCATATTTCACAGACATAGAACAAACACTTCAAAAGTTTATATGGAGCCATAAATGACTCCGAATAGCAGCTGCAATTTTGAGAAAGAAGAACAAAGTAGAAGGGATCACAATACCTGATACCAAACTGTATTACAAGGCCACTGTAATCAAAACAGACTGGTACTGGCATAAAAACAAGCACATAGACCAATGGAACAGAACAGAGAGCCTAGAAATAAACCCAAGTCTCTACAATCAGTTAATATTTGACAAAGTGGGCAACACCATAAAATAGAGTAAAAATAGTCTCTTCAACAAATGGTGTTGGGAGAATTGGACAGCTATGTGCAAAAAAAAAAAAATGACACTCGAGCACCAACTTACTCCATACACAAAAATAAATTCAAGATGGATAAAAGACTTAAATATAAGCCATGACACCATTAAAATCCTAGAGGAGAACATAGGCAAGAAAATATCAGATATTTCACATAGCAACATTTTTACAGATATGTCCCCTAGAGTAAGGGATATAAAGGAAAGAATAAACAAATAGGATTTCATCAAAATAGAAAGCTTTTGCACAGCTAAAGAAAACAGTATTAAAATAAAAAGAGAACCAACCTTATGGGAAAATATATTTGCCAATGATACCTCAGACAAGGGCTTAATCTCCAAAATATACAGAGAACTTACACAACTCCACTCCAAGAAGATAAGCAACCCAATTAAAAAATGGACAAAGGACTCAAACAGACACTTCTCCAAGGAAAACATACAGAGGATTCAGAGACACATGAAAAGATGCTCAATATTGCTAGCCATCAGAGAAATGCAAATTAAAACCACAATGAGATACCTCTTCACACCAGTCAGAATGGCCATCATAAACAAAGCAACAAACAACAAGTGTTGGAGAGGTTGTGGAGAAAAGGAGACCCTAGTGCACTGTTGGTGGGAGTGCAGACTGGTACAACCACTATGGAAAACAGTATGGAATTTTCTCAGAAAACTAAAAATGGATTTGCCTTTTGACCCAGCAATTCCACTGCTAGGATTATATCCCAAGAACCCTGAAACACCAATCCAAAAGAACCTATGTACCCCAATGTCCATAGCAGCACAATTTATAATAGTCAAGTGCTGGAAGCAACCTAGGCACCCATCAGTAAATTAATGGATCAAAAACTATGGTACATATACACAATGGAATTCTATGCAGCGGAAAGAAAGAAGAAGCTCCTACCCTTTGCAACAGCATGGATGGAACGAGAAAGCATTATGCTGAGTGAAATAAGCCAGGCAGTAAAAGGCAAATTCCATATGATCTCACCTTTAACAGGAACCTAAGCAACTAAACAAACAAGCAAGCCAAATATAACCAAAGACATTGAAATAGAAAATAGGCTGACAGTAACCAGAGGAGAGAGGGGAAGGAATTTCAGGGGGAAAAGGGAAAGGATTACAGGAACAAGTATAAAGGACACATGGACAAAAACTAAGGGGGTGGAAATGGGAGGGAGGTGGGGAGCACTGTGGGGGGGGGTGGACTGGGATGGGAGTAAAAGACAGAAAACTGTACTTGAACAACAATTAAAATAAAATTTTTAAAAAAGTTTTCATAAAAGAAATAAATATTTGTAACTTTGTATGCTGACAGATGATAACTAGACTGTGGTGATCATTTTGCAGTGTACATAAATATTAAATCAATAATTATATACCTGAAACTAACATGTTATATATCAATTATTCCTGAATAAAAAGGAGAATTATTTTAGAGTTTCAAAGGAACTTGTGAGAGTTAATAATCAAATGGAATGTGTTGATCTTGTTTGGGATATAATTCAAATAAACTTACTGTAAAGAGACACTTTTGAAGAAATTGGGGAAATCTGAATATTGAATGGAAACTGGATCTGTATTAAGAAATAAATATAAAATGTTGATTGAGAAAGAAACTAAGTGCTGAGGAAAATAACTGTTAACCTAAATGTGTGTACCTAATTAAACTCTTGAAAGGAAGGGTGAAATGCATCATGGCATACAGGTGAAAATTAAGAGCATGTGAGGATTAAATATGGTTTTCTTTCACATCAATTGAGTGTGTGGTATAATCTGACAGCTTCTGTCCAGCTATAATTCTGGCAGAGGAATTGAAATCTAAGTTTTGTAGCAGCTGTCACCAACTATTGAGGTCAAGTACAAAAGACATCATCTTTGCAATGATGACTAATGTCCAAACTACCAAAGGGAACTAGCATAGGTAAATATGATAATAAAATAATAAATAGAAGTTGAAAACAGACTCATGTTATTTTCTTCAAGATGAAAAAAATTAGATATAACTTTAGGTGGATCCAGGATGGCAAAGGAGTAAGTGGAAGCTGCACTATCCCCTCCCAGGACCGATCTGGACCTACAACTAACCTTAGAGAAATCATCCTGAATAACCAACTGAACACTAGCTGGAGAGAAGCCTTATAACCAAGGACAGACAGAAGAAACCACTTCCACAACAAGACTGGTACAGGTTGTGGAAGAGGTGTGAGAGGGGTGGCTGGGCTTCCACAGGCAGCAGCTGAAGTTCTGGAGGAATATTTCAGTGTCCAGGGGGTTCTCCCTGGGAAGTGTGGCATCTAATCCCCAAGCCAGCTCCCCAGCCTACAGCACCAGAGCCTGAAAGGAGCACAGATAATATCCAGCCATGAAAAGCAGCAGGGTTTCTGTCTGCCAGGGAGAGACTACTGGAGACGGGAGAGCCTCTTAAAGGGCCAGTGTGCAAAATTCCATTTGCAGCCACTTACCCTGGACTCCAGCAGAAGTAGGGCAGAGTGAACTAGAGATGTGTGAGGAGAGTTTGGGGTTGGTGGTTCTGAGGAGAGAACTGAAGGAACAGCTGCCAGGATTCCTTTGCTGAGTCATTCTCTATACTTCAGAGGCCAGCTTTTTCTGGCAAAGCACTCCCCTCCAAATGATGTCAGCCTGACAGGAAACTATAGCCCCACCCACAGGAATTACTCTGCCCAAAATTGTGGTGCTTAAACTTGGCTACAGATTACAGCTTGAGGCAATATCACTGATTAGTTTAACAACTAAGGTGGAAAATACAAAGAAGCAGCCAAAATGAGAAGATTAAAAAAAAAAGACCACAAATGAGAAATAACAGAATTCTCCAGAAGAAATAGATGCAATGTAGGCGAGCAATGTATCAGATAGAAAGTTCAGAGTAATGATTGTAAGGATACTCAACATCATGAAAAAGATATAAAAACCATAAAAAAGACCAGTCAGAAATCTCTGAAATCAATACACTGGAAAGAATAAACAGTAGGTTAGATGAAAGAGAGATCACATCAGTGATTTGAAAAACAAGGTAGAAAAAAGCACCCAGGCAGTGCAGCAAAAAGAAAAAATAATCTTTTAAAAATGAGGAGAGCTTAAGAAACATTTAGGACAACATGAAGCAACATTTAGGACAACAATGTCCACATGAAGGGAATACCAGAAAGAGAAGAGAGGAAGCAAGGGTTGAGAACCTATTTGAAAAAACAATGGCCAAAAATTTCTCTAATCTGGTGAAGGAAAAAAACACAAATCCAGGAATTCAGAGAACCCCAAACAAATTAGACCCAATGACGTAGGCGTCATTAAAATGGCAAGGCTTAAAGACAAGGAGGGAATCCTAAAAGCTGCAAGATGAAAGCAGGTAGTTACATACAAGGGAGCACCAATTAGAGTGTCATCTGATTTCACAAAGGGAACATTTCAGGCCAGAAGGGAATGGTGTGAAATAGTTAATGTGATGAAAAACAAGGACCTATAATCAAGGCTACTTTACCCAGCAAGGCTATCACTTAAAATCAAAGGAGAAATAGGGAGCTTCCCAGGGAAGAAAAAGCTAAAGGAGAATGTTAAAACCAAACCAGGGCTGAAACAAATGTTAATAAGCTTAGAAGAAGAACGAAGAAGAAGAAGAAGAAGAAGAAGAAGAAGAAGAAGAAGAAGAAGAAGAAGAAGAAGAAGAAGAAGAAGAAGAAGAAGAAGAAGAAGAAGACGACAGAGGAAAATAGTCTAACAATAAAATGGCACTAAATATGTATCTATCAATAATCACCTTAAATGTAAATGGCTGAATGGATAAGAAAACAAGACCCATACATACATGTTGTCTTCAAGAAACTCATCTCAGATTGAAAGATACAGACTAAAAGCAAAGAGATAGAAAAAGATGTATTATGTAAATGGAAGGAGAAAAAGCTGGATTAGCAGTACTCATATCTCACAAAATAGAGTTAAAACCAAGGCTATAGTAAAAGACAAAGGACACTATATAATGATAAAGGGAACAATCCCACAAGAGGATATAACCCTATTAAATATTTATGCTCTGAGCATAGGAGCACCTAAATTTGTGAAGCAAATCTTGATGGACATAAAGGGAGAGATTAACAGAAATACAGTTGTAGTTGGGGCTTTTAACACACCATTGACTTCAATGAATAGATCTTCCAGACAGAAAATCAAGAAGGAGACAGTGGCCTTTAATGACACACAAGATCAAATGGACTTAATTGATATCTTCAGAGCATTTAACCCCAAAGCAGCAGAATATATGTACTTTTTTAAGTGCACATGGAATTTTTCTAGAATAAAATACATGTTAGGACACAAAACAAGTCTCAACAAATTTAAGAAAATTGAAATCACATCCAGCATCTTCTCTGACCACAATGCTATGAAACTAGAAATCAATCACAAGAACACTGAAAGACATGGAAGCTAAATAACATGTTATTAAACAATGAATGTGTCAACAACAAGATCAAGGAAGAAATCAAAAGGTACCTTGAAACAAATGAAAATGAGGATACAACAATCCAAAATCTGTGAGACACTGGGAAAGCAATAGTAAGAGGGAAATTCATAACATTACAGTCCTATCTCAAAAAACAAGAACAAGTTCAAAGAAACAATCTAACTTCAGACTTAAAGTAACCTGAAAGAGAACAACAAACAAAGCCCAACATGAGTAGAAGGAAGGAAATAATAAAATCAGAACAGAAATAAATGAAATATTGTCTAAAAAATGACACAAAAAATCAATGAATCTAAGAGCTGGTTCTTCAAAAAGATAAACATGATTGACAAACCTTTAACCAGACTCAATGAGAAAAAAAGAGAGGACCCAAATAAATAAATTCAAAAATGAAAGAGGAGAAATGACAATTGACACCAAAGAAATATAAAGGATTATAAGAAAATGTTATGAACAATGTTATGCCAACAAATTGGACAACCTGGATGGAATGGATAAATTCCTAGAAACATACAGTCTTCCAAAACTGAGTTAGGAAGAATCAGAGAATATGAATAAATATATTATACCTAGTGAAATTGAAATAGTAATAAAAAAAAAAAAACTCCCAACAAACAAAAGCCCTGGACTGGACAGCTTCACAAGGGAATTTTACCAAACACTCTGAGAAGAACTAACACCTCTCCTTGTCAAACTATTTCATAAAATTCAAGAGAAGGGAAGACTCCCAAACTCATTTTATAAGGCCAGAATTATTGCAATTTTAAAACAAGATAGATACACTACAAGAAAGAAAATTATAGGCCAATATCCTTGATGAACATAGACACTAAAATCCTCAACAAAATATTAGCAAACCAAATACAGTGATGCACCAAAAAGATCATACACCATGATCAAGTGGAATTTATTTCAGGAATGTAGGATTGGTACAACATTTGCAAATCAATAAATGTGATTCACCATATAAACAAAATAAATAATAGAAACTACATGATCATATCAATAGATGCAGAAACAGCATTTGATAAAACCCACCACCCATTTATGATAAAAACTCTCAGTAATGTGGGATTAGAACGAACATACCTAAGCATAATAAAGGCCATATATGACAAACCCACTGCCAGCATCATACTCAATGGGCAAAAACATTAGGTGTTCCCCTTAATATTGGGAACAAGACAGGGATATCCACTTTTACCTCTCTTATTATACACTGTACTGGATGTCCTAGCACAGCAATCAAACAAGAAAAAAGTAATAAAAAGCATCCAAATTGGAAAGGAAGAAGTAAAACTTTCTTCATTTGCAGATGACATGATAATGTACGTAGAGAACCCAAAGATTCCACCAAGAAACTACTAGAGCAAAGTAGCAGGATACAAAATTAAGACCCAGAAATCAGTTGTATTTTTATATTCCAATAACAAACTAACAGAAAGGGAAATTAAAAAAATAATCCCATTCAAAATTGCTGCAAAAACAATAAAATACCTAGTAATAAACCTAACAAAGGATATAAAATACCTGTACTTGGAAAATTATAAGACATTGAGGAAAGAAATAGAAGAAGACAGAAATAAGTGAAAGCACATACCATATTCATGGTTAGGAAGAATTAACATCATTAAAATATCCACACTACCCAAAGCAATCTATAGATTCAATGCAATTCCTATCAAGATTCCAGTAACATATTTCACAGACCTAGAGGAAGTACTTCAAAATTTATATGGAACAACAAAACACCCCACATAGCAACAGTGATCCTGAGAAAAAAGAATACAGTTGGAGGAATCATGCTATCTAATATCAAACTATACTATAAGGCCATAGTAATCAAAACAGCATGTTACTAGCATAAAAAGAGGCACATAGATCAATGGAAAAGACTAGAGAGCCCAGAAATAAACCCATACCTTTATAGCCAATTAATATTTAACAGAGAAAGCAACCACATACAATGGATTAAAGATAGTTTATCCAATAAATGGTGTTGGAAACATTGGACAAATAGGTACAGAAAAATGAAACTAGTCCACCTTCTTACACCACACACAAGAACAAACTCAAAATGGACTTAAACGTTAAATCTGAAACCATAAAAACCCTAGAAGAAAACATAAGCATGAAAACCTCTGACATTGCTTATAGCCATGTTTTATCAGATATATCTCCCCAGTCAAGGGAAACAAAAGAAAATATAAACAAATTAGACTACATCAAACTAAAAAGTTTTGCATAGCAAAAGAAATCATCAAAAAAACAAAAAGACAACCCATAGAATGGGAGAACATATTTGCTGATACATCTGATAAGGGGTTAATATCCAAAATTTATAAAGATCTTACAAGACTCAACACTAAAAAAAAAAATAACCCAATTAAAAAATGGGCAAAGGACCTGAACAGAAATTTCTCCAAAGAAGACATGCAGATGGCCAATAGGCATATGAATAGATGCTCAACATCATTAAGCTTGCAAGAAATTCATATTAAAACCACAATGAGATATCACCTCACACCTGTCAGAATGGCTATCATTAAAAAATCAACAAACAGCAAGTAAGGATATGGAGAAAGGCAAACCTTTTTGTACAATTGGTAGGAATGCAGACTGGTACAGTCACTTTGGAAAGCAGTATAGCGATACCTCAAAAAATTAAAGATGGACCTTCCTTTAGACCCAGCTACCCCACTTCTGGGAATATATTCAAAGAAACCCAAAACACTAATTAGAAAGAAGATACACACTCCTATGCTCATTACAGTGTCATTTATGATAGCCAAGATAATGGAAGCAGACCACGTGTCCATCAGCAGATGAGTGGCTAAAACAACTATGGGACATTTATACAATGGAATACTACTGGGCCATAAAAAAGAAGAAAATTTTACCCTTTGAAAAAGTATGGATGGACCTGGAGCACATTATACTAAGTGAAATAAGCGAGTCAGAGAAACACAAATAACATATGATTTCACTCATATGTGGAATCTAGCGAACAAACTGAACAAGGAAAATGGGGACAGATTCAGAGATAGAAGGTAAGATGGCAGCTAGTTATAGCGGGGGAGGTTAGGGAGTTGGATTAAGCAAAAAAGAAAAAGGACTTTTGGACATGGACAACAGTGTGGTGATTGTTGGGAGGAGGGGAGTATAAGGGGGTTAAATGGTAATGGAAAAAATAAAATAAAGATTAAATAAAAATAAAAATATACATAAAAATATATATGTAACCTTTAGTTCATATATCACTATGCCTGAATTCTAATTGTTCCTCAGTTGAGATTTTGGACTAAGAGATGGAACCCTACCTTTGTTTTGACAACGCTGACTTGGAGCTTAGTCTTCCTCAGCTGTTCCTTGCAGAGGGGCAGGAACCTGTGGGAAGCACGTTGGAGGTTAACCACACAATGGCAAAGATATTTTCATGATTCAGTGACATGTCCCAGACATCTAGAGCATAGATTAGTACATAGTAAGTGCTCAATATTTTGGGGTGAATTTTTAAACATATACCATAAATAAGACATGGAACAAGGCCACAAAAGCCAGCCTAGGGCTTTCAGCCCTTACTTAGCAAAAAAAGACATTGGAGGAGGGCCTACTGTGGGTTTCTCTGTGCTTGTGTGTGCAGGCCTACTCTGAACTGCCCTTTGCATAAGAAACATAGGAGTATGATATAAAAATGAGGGTTTATAATAATAATAATTGATTTCCTGGGCAGAGACTATAGGCTGCCATAACAGTATCCTATTCTCCATTCTAGAAATGAAGTAAAAAACCATAGGAGAAAGTTCTCAACTCACTCGCTGTCAAGATTTTTTTTGTTGGAGCGGGCAGCAACATAAAATGGAGTAAAAATAGCCTCTTTAACAAATGGTGTTAGGAGATCTGGACAGCTACATGCAAAAAAATGCAACTTGAGCACCAACTTACACCATACACAAAAATAAATTCAATTTGGATAAAAGATGTAAATATAAGTTGTGACACCATTGAAGTCCTAGAGGAGACAATAGGCAGGAAAATCTGATATTTCACACAGCAACATTTTCACTGATATTTCCCCAGAGCAAGGAACATAAAGAAAAGAATAAACAAATGGGATCTCATCAAAATAGAAAGCTTCTGCATGGCTAAAGAAAACAGTATTAAAATAAAAAGAGAACCAACCTTATGGAAAAACATATTTGCCAATGATACCTCAGACAAGGGTTTAATCTCCAAAATATACAGAGAACTTACACGACTCCACTCCAAGAAGACAAGCAACCCAATTAAAAAATGGGCAAAGGACTTGGACAGGCATTTCTCCAAGGAGGACATACAGAAGATTCAGAGACACATGAAGAGATGCTTAATATTGTTAGCCATCAGAGAGATGCAAATTAAAACCACAATGAGATACCTCTTCACACCAGTCAGAATGGCCATCATAAACAAAGCAACAAACAACAAGTGTTGGAGAGGTTGTGGAGAAAAGGAATCCCTAGTGCACTGTTGGTGGGAGTGCAGACTGGTACAACCACTATGGAAAACAGTATGGAATTTTCTCAGAAAACTAAAAATGGATCTGCCTTTTGACCCAGCAATTCCACTGCTAGGACTATATCCCAAGAACCCTGAAACACCAATCCAAAAGAACCTATGTACCCCAATGTCCATAGCAGCACAATTTATAATAGCCAAGTGCTGGAAGCAACCTAGGCACCCATCAGTAAATGAATGGATTAAAAAACTATGGTACATATACACAATAGAATTCTATAGAAAGAAGAAGCTCCTACCCTTTGTGAAAGCATGGATGGAACTGGAAAGCATTATGCTGAGTGAAATAAGCCAGGCAGTAAAAGACAAATTTCACATGATCTCACCTTTAACAGGAACCTAATCAACAAAACAAACAAGCAAGCAAAATATAACCAAAGACACTGAAATTGAGAGGGGAGAGGGGAGGAAATTTCAGGGGAAGGGGGGAAGAGTTTGAAGGAACTAGTATAAAGGACACATGGACAATAACAAGTGGGGTGGAGACAGGAGGGAGGTGGGGAGGGCTGCAGGGGTGGGCTGGGATGGAGGTAAAGGGCAGGAAACTGTACTTGAACGACAATTAAAATAAAAAAAAGATTTCTTTGTTGGAGGCTAAGGTGAATGGAGTGGTAACATTCTTGGCTTGCAGGAAATATGAAGATCTGGAATATCCAAGTTAGATAATGAGTAGATTGCATTTTGAGTGAATAACCCAAATAGGAAAATGTATCTCTGTCCTACAAAAGTCTATGTCCTAGCCAGCACTGTCCCCACGGTGGTAAAGGAAGGGCAGTTTCACATATGTGTTTTGATTCATATCAATATGCACATTCTACCTGTACCTGCAGACTCCGAGCTCACATCTGTAGCACATCCAAGCCTGTTCTTTATATTGAGATCTGCAGATTTCATAGTGATATCCACAGGTAGATCTCTTCTTAAAGAGTATCATCGTATCCAATAAATGTAACTTGGGATGCTTGGCACAAGAACTGTGAGGGGCTTAGGAGAGCATCTAATTCTGGGCACAACTTGGCATCCCGGCAGTCCCATCATCAGTGTATCCCTGACACTTCAGCAATGTTAAGGTTCTCTCAGTCTGTGAAGCATTTGAAAGATGTTAGAAATCAGCCAGCATGGACTCATGAAACATAAACACTCTCTTCTCTACTAAACTGTGCGTTTAACAGCCCAGTTTGTAACTAATTTAAAGAAGGAAAGACCCTTTATAGCCTGGCACAAGTCAACTAATCATTCTACCTTGATTCTAGCTGTGCCAAAAGGCTTTTTCATTTTAATGGGCGTGGGATGAAAAGATGAGGGAAGTGCCCTTCTGCAGTTCTTGGAATGTTTTTGTCATTAAGTTTCCATGAATGTCTTGATTGTACCATCATGTTAATAGTCTGCTTGGAATTAGAAGGAAATTTTATTTCATAACACTTGTCACCAAAGACAAGCACACCTCACCACCCATCCATAACATGTATAAACATAGGAAAAATCAAATCCAGGTGTACAGTTAAACCTCAGATCCTAAGATGGAACAGGTGAGACTGGTAGAAGGAAATCTTACAGGGCTTCGATATTTGTACTTTGCAAAGTGCAAATAAGAGTCTGCCATTTGGCATTCTGGTAAAGAAGAGATTATGTACAAATTTGCAAGTAGGGTCAAGCACTTTCTAACAAATAAGAATAAAGTCAGGTGAGCGGAAATATATCTTATCAGAAGTCGAGACATATTATAAGACTACGGCAACTAAATGTGTATAAGTACTAAGGGACAAAAGGATAAATTGGCTGAATGGAGAGCTTGAAAGTATATAAAAATGTACAGTTTGAGAAAAAGAGAGAAAATGAATGAACCAGTTATGTACATTTTGGCCTCCAAATAAGTGAATTATCAAAAGTCTAAAACCATTCATTGCTGTAGCTGTCCCCAATAACACTGAGGTCTTATTCAAAGATGAGCCTCCTGAAAAATGTGTGTTTATTAGGAGCAATATCAGGAGCACTGATAACAATAGCAAAATGCTAGGCGCCAATATAGATTCTTTTGATTATTGACTTACACTTGAAGGTTTAGAGCTTTTCAAGGACCCCAGGACAATGAAAACCACATTATAAAATTCAAGTTGTGACACTTGGAGAACCAAAGGGGTCTTCTTAATAATTATGCTGGGGGAACACAATACTACTGGGCCATCCTGGGAAATTCAGGACATATGGTTCTCCTACCCATAGTCATATAATTTCAGGGACTTCATATTAATTCTGAAGTCCTTGGGAATACTATAGTTTCCAAGTTGCCCACAGGCATACATACCTGTGTAGGGTGAATCTGTATATTCTGTTCTTGCTCAGTGTAAATGTATTTGTTCCAGAATCACATCATTCTTTTCCTTCCCTCCAGCCTCCACCATCTTTAAGTTCTTCCGGTTTGGGGTTCTGACCTGCAGGAAGGAGGAACTGGAGCACATTTCTCAGGTAGAAAGATGAGCTCTTGGTGCCTTTACAGCCTTCCCAAAATAATGGGAAAGCCAACGTTTTCCAGAACCAAAGCATTCCACCATGACTTGAACTAACCTGGTCAACAAGATAGTTAAAAACTAAAATTTCTACATATGTTATAAGGTTCTACCATTTTCAAGCCAGGAAGTTCCCAAGCTACCAAGGTGCTTAGAAGCATAATAAAGAAGCAAAGGGAGGGGGAGGGGAATTAAGCACGTAGAACATGCCAGGCACTGTGTTTGAAACATTATAAAGTTTATGTCATGTAATCAGCCCAGACACCTTATGAGATAGGTGTTTTATACTTAGCTTTAAGATGAAAATATTAAACCTTAGAGATGGTAGGTAGTTTACCTAGTATCACACAGCTACTAGTCAGAGCCTGCTAAAGGAATATTTGTGGCCCTATGCTTTCTCACTCCCACCTGAGTTTCATTTCATTATTGGATTCATTTTATTCAATATTTCAAGTTATAATGATGGGAATTTTGCTTAAGACCCAACCATTGGGGGAACATCCAATGGAGAGGAAGGTGCTAAATTTCCCAGCACTAAGAAGGCAGAAATATTATCACATGTGGTCATTTACAAGGAAGAAGCTACTTAAAAAAAGACTCTTAGAATTTAGCTTTATTTCATAGATGATTATCAAATCTGAATGGGAGTTTTTTTAAAGATCTTTTTTTAAGCCCATTTTTTCCTTTATTTTTTATTTTAATTGTTATTCAAGTACAGTTTTCTGTCTTTTACTCCCATCCCAGTCCACCCCCCCAGTGCTCCCCACCTCCCTCACATTTCCACCCCCCTTAGTTTTTGTCAATGTGTCCTTTATACTTGTTCCTGTAATCCCTTCACTTTTTTGCCTGAAATTCCCTCCCCTATCCCCTCTGGTTACTGTCATCCCATTTTCTATTTCAGTGTCTTTGGTTATATTTTGTTTGTTTGTTTTGTTGCTTAAAGATCTTATTTATTTATTTTTAGAGAAGGAAGAAGGGAGGGAGAAAGAAAGGGAGAGAAACATCAACTGGTTGCCTCTGGGACGCCCCCAGCTGGGGACCCGGCCCACAACCCAGGCATGTGCCCTGACCAGAAATCTAATGGACAAATTTTAGTCCATGGGAGGACACTCAACCCATTAAGCCACACCAGTCAGGGCATAAATGGGAGTTTTTTATACTGGCAACAATCTCTTTTCTACCATGGCTTCAGCATATGTTCCAAATTCTCAGAAATCATATTTTTTTTCTGTTCACCCTATAGAGTCTGTCACCCTGGTGGTGAGTCCTGTGCTTAAAAAGGCGAGGCTCCCCCAGTGTCAGATGTGCTGTTTACATGTGACCACATTGGTCGCTTTGATTCTCAGTTTCCTGTACATCTGGCTGAAGAATGGCCGCGCGGAACGTTGAGGGGATACAGTTGTGCTCTATGCTGTAACACACAGTGGTTGCACATACTGGGTTACGCACCAAACCTTTAAACTGCAGTCTGAAGATCATTTCACATTCTATATCAGCTCACCTAGATTGTATTCAGGGTGGTCCTGAGTCAGGCTGTGGGTTTGTTGGTTTGTTTGTTTGTTTGTTTGTTGTTCCTGTGCCTTTTTTTCTGGTTGTGCATCATGCCTGCTTCTGACAGTTCATATCTACTTTTGGTTCCTCTCTCTCTGTCTCTGGGGTAGGCTAGGTCTTATAAAAGGTATACTGAACTTCAAACAAGTACTTATGGTTCAAAGCTCTAGAAAAGTATGCACATAGTTCATCTAGATTTTTAGCACAACTCCGTCTCCCAACAAACATTGGAAAATTAGAAAGCAACTTGAGAAAAACTGTTTTGAAAGGAGTATAGGTTGGACTTTTGGGGGCAGTCATACCTATATTTAAATTATAAGATTATTCACTGTGCTCGGCAATGACAATAAATAGGACACTTGAGAAACAAGGATAATGGAACCATAGAATTGCATCAGTGTTCATTAGAGAAAACAATGACCCTTATGATGCTGTGTGTATAGATGTACATTATCATTTATTCCAAGTACAAGCACAAATATGGAACAGAAGGACTAATGAGTTGGGATGTCATCTGAATTTCCATGGGTTCCATTTACGGCTTAGAATTGTAGCTTTATTGAATGGTGCCAAAACATTCTTACTCTATAATAGCATTAGTGACATTTCACTTGGATAATCCTATTTGTTTTCATTTATTTTAATGAGGTAGTTTAAAACGGTAACCTGCTGTGGAAAACTTGGGAACCGGTGACAGCATGATTTGAAAGGCCTATCGAATTGAAAGGTAGTTAAAACCTAAACTAAATGCTTAGATGCTTAGTGTTTGCCCAGGACTATATACTTTACTCTAAAAACAGTGAGACTACAATGACAATTTTAAGAACCTAGGACCTTTATATTACCTCTTCAAACTTTCCTGCATGAATGAGTAAATAATAAGGGCTAATTTGCAGCATTGTTTGTGGCCTGCTTCTACATGTTTGTATTTCCCAATGATGTTTCCGTTATGGAGAAGAGTACAACGCATTTTTTCCGTGCAGTGATCATATGTCTATGATTCATGAAATCCTTCAATATATACACATAGGAGTGATGAAGACGGCTAACAGGTATGGATATGTGCCAAGCCTTTAGGTGTCCCAGCTTATAAAAGGGGTTTCGAACATTGAGGACTTCAATTATGTCATTTAAACCCATCGACCTTTTCCCCTTGCCCAGTGCTGTATGCCTTCCGGACCTCTTATTGCCGTGAAGTTTGATGCCTCAATGGAAAAGAACCTGTCTCACACTTGGTTTTCCATAGACTTATGAGAAAAAAAAATGAAGCCTCTGTAAATCTTCTTATCAGTGAAAAATGAAAAGACTTCCCTCATTCCATCCCTTGCAAAGACTAACTCAGCTAGTAAGTAGGCCTCTCATATCTTTTGGGGGCCCAGGATAAGAACTCATAGTTAACTCTGTTCTTTTTAGATGCAGGAAATAAATAGCAACAGGATATTCCCCGCCCAACAGAACCGTTCTCGGGTTAGCTCCAGGTATACCTTGTAAGATCCAGTTAATGCACAAGTGAGAAAGCTGCAGAATAAAGGAAGGACTGCTATTCCATCAGTTCAAGGCCAGTGAAGAGATAAAGTACAGCAATGGAGAGAATTTAATATGAGGGATACAAAGAATGATTTCTTAGGACTCATTACAGAACTCACACAGAGGAAACACTAAGTTATCATAAAAATAGAATACAGTTGCTACCTGTGGGATGGGGAACAGAAGGAAGAGATCAGAATTATTAAAAACAGAAGCTTGAAGAAAGACCCCACTGAGTCTGACACTCAGGTGTCTGAGGAGGGAGCTGTGGACCTCAGACTCTGGAGCATGGCCCAGTGGAGGCCACACTCAGACCCCCAGGGGAGGTGGCAGCTGGCTGGTGCTGGTGGATTTGAGGCCAGTGGAGGGGCCTGTGAGGGTGACCCAGACTTTGAGGGTGGGGGTGCTGCCAGCTGAGACAGTGTCTCTGAGGAGCTCCATGAGACTAGTTCTGCAAGCTCAGGGACAATTGCAAACGGTATTCATGGTTCCTACTGGAACGAACCGCCGCTGCTTAAGTGAAGAAGTGCTGCTGAGTAATACTGCAAGGAACAGCCAGCAAAACTGGCCTCAGAAGTAGCTGGAAGGAAAAGGAACGCTCTCCTCCTCCAGGCTTGCAGTCTCCCTCTAGCATCTCCCCTAGGCAGAGTATAACAGGAAACTGGTAGCAACAGAAATAAATGTGTTGTGCAGACATCCCGCATCCCAATGCAGAGTGTAGAAGGATGGCAGTGATACGGAGAGACAATAGCTCATAGTGAGACACAATGGCTTTACACATTTATGACTACTGACCAGAGTGAGAGAACATGAAATATTCTCGGTGGAATTCTTATGGTTTGTATCTTACCCTTGACTTTGTACTTCTCCATTCATCCCTATGTCAGCTCCTCTGGCAAAGAACATTTATTGGTAAAACTTGAGGTAAGACTTTTTAAATTTTGATACATCGTTACATCAGAGTGGAATAACTAGAGTCTGTCTTTTATAAAAATTATCTAGATGAGTTTACTTCAGAAAGTTGTTCACCACTTAACCACTATGAGAAAGAATTTCTAAAATCATTTTATAATTTTTCAATTACAGTTGACA
>PVKM010008425.1:0-39046 GCA_004027735.1 Carollia perspicillata
ACAGCTAAAGAAAACAGCATTAAAATAAAAAGAGACCCAACTATATGGGAAAACATATTTGCCAATGATACCTCAGACAAGGGTTTCATCTCCAAAATATACAAAGAACTTACGCGACTCCACTCCAAGAAGACAAGCAACCCAATTAAAAAATGGGCAAAGGACTTGGACAGGCATTTCTCCAAGGAGGACATACAGAGGATTCAGAGACACATGAAAAGACGCTCAATATCGCTAGCCATCAGAGAAATGCAAATTAAAACCACAATGAGATACCACTTTACACCAGTCAGAATGGCCATCATAAACAAAGCAACAAACAACAAGTGTTGGAGAGGTTGTGGAGAAAAGGGGACCCTAGTTCACTGTTGGTGGGATTGCAGACTGGTACAACCACTATGGAAAGCAGTATGTAATTTTCACAGAAAACTAAAAATGGAACTGCCTTTTGGCACAGCAATTGCACTGCTAGGATTATATCCCAAGAACCCTGAAACACCATTCCAAAAGAACCTATGCACCCCAATGTTCATAGCAGCACAATTTACAATAGCCAAGTGTTGGAAGCAACCTAGGTGCCCATCAGTAAATGAATGGATCAAAAAACTATGGTACATATACACAATGGAATTCTAGGTGGCAGAAAGAAAGAAGGAGCTTCTACCCTATGCAAAAGCATGGTTGGAACTGGAAAGCATTATGCTAAGTGAAATAAGCCAGGCAGTAAAAGACAAATACCATATGATCTCACCTTTAACAGGAACCTAAGCAACTAAACAAACAAGCAAGCAAAATATAACCAAAGACATTGAAATAGAAAAGGGGATGACAGTATCCAGAAGGGAGAGGGAAGGGAATTTCAGGGAAAAAGGGAAGGGGTCACAGGAACAAGTATAAAGGACACATGGACAAAAACTAAGGGGGGTGGAAATGGGAGGGAGGTGGGGAGCACTGGGGGGTGGACTGGGACGAGAGTAAATGACAGAAAACTGTACTTGAAATAACAATTAAAATAAAAAATAAATAAATAAATAAATAAACCTTTGTGTAAATTTAACCTTGTTGTCTATATGCATAGGTTTAATAATTTTGTAACTTTTCAAAAACATTTTTCTTTAAATTCTTCTGAAATTTATAATTCTTTTTAATAAAAATGGAAGAATGATGTACTTTTAATAAGCTGGTATGGTTGAAAAGTGTGAAATTTAGTTTATTAAAACCAAAGCATTTATTCCCAACATATATTAAAAACTTCTGTGTGCCAAAACACTATTTTTTAATAATGATGATTCTGTAGGTTATGCACTACTATTAAAATTATCTATGAAGAATCTGAGACTCAGAGAGGCTATCCACCTGGTGTACTCAGTAACTTGCTTATACACCCAAGTTGTCCTGTGAAGTCTGGTGTTCTTTTCACAATACTATTGCAAAAATCTCAAGTGCCTCTCAAACTTTATGTCCTTTGGCGGATAATCTGGGCTGCCTGCTGGTCCATATGTCTTCTTCTTTCATGTAGGCCCTACCCAGTAGTGTCCTATTATACTCCCTTTAAAGCTACTGCCACGCACTCTATGTCAAAGAACACTTCTCCACACATTGGCTGCAGAGAGGGTTGTCTTCTAAATTCCTACTTCGTTGCTGACATGAAAGAGAAATGATACCTGGACCTCTTTCATTTGGAAAATTTAGTTGTTGGTCTCTATGTGGTAGCAGAGTTGTTATCTGCATTGATGCCTGCCTTCATTCAGCAAGCATGGATAGAATGGCCACTGTGGGGCAGGCACACAGTCCAGAGAAATAAAAGATATGAATGAGTTATAAATACAATTTATAAATTACAAAGTACACACACAGACATTCACATTACAGTGGGATCACATGAGACTAAAACATGCACTAGACATTTAGAATTTACATGATTTTTATAGTTATTATTGTTCCTGAAGTTATATAATATAGTTCTGAAGGCTTTTCCTGTGTGGTAGCCATTGTGGCTCCTTCAATGTCATATGTTAAAGTAAATTATGCATTTAAATCATTACATACATTCCTGCATAATCAAAACACTTAGAAAAGAACAATGGGATTTCTTTAAATAGACTTTTTAGAGGGAGATTTATCCTTTTTTAATCCAGAAAACATTTTTTATAATCTCTGAGTCATAGTAAGAAAAATGCATGAGTATAAAGGACACATGGACAGAGCCAAAATGGGGTAGGATTAAGGGTGGGAGGTGGAGATGGCTGGGGTGTGGGGGAGGAAAATGGAGATTACTATACTTGAACAACAATGAAAAAATTTAAAAATATAAATAAATAAAACATTGTAATATATAGCCCTTTCCTAAGGCAATTTTTTCAGGTGATTCAGGAGACATAGGGGACCTATATCAATTAGAATATATTTTATAGGATTAATATTTGCTTAATTGAGATTTCTCTTTTTTACTTCTTTGTGAGAGCAGTTATTCAGAAAGCACAGGAATTTCATCACTTTCAATATCAGGTTTGTTGCCCAGATTGGTGTAGACAAGAAGTAAACAATAGTCTATATCAGGAAATAATGGATAAGCTTCTTTTTTTCTGGCATGCAAACCAAGAAGGGTGAATAATAACAACCTTAGGTTGAGCTGGAGAATGAAGGGGATGGTGTGAAAGCTGGGTCTGGGAATTCTTTTCTCCCCAGTGTCTTGGACCATTCTTGAAATGGGAACAGTGTATGTAATTTAGAGCTAAGCAAATTGAGGCCATTTTCTCTTCATGACTATCTATAGTCAGAAAGAAATGATTAAAATAAAATTTTTAGTTCCATTTGGGAGAAGGCGTCAAAAATGTTAAAACTGAATATAACATAGAAGAATCAGCTTCCTTAGCTGTTTAGCTCAGAGATGGTGAAAATATCGGGATCTGGGTGAACTGAACAAAATAGGGAAATATCTACAAGTGTTTTCTTTCTAGGCATCTGTTGGCAGTCACCTTCTTCTTTCCCACTATATATGCCTCTACACCCAGCTGTCAGGAGCCAAAGCCTTGGCCAGTAACTCAGTTTGATCTTCCAGATGAGCCATTAAAAAGCAATTACATCCAAATAAAATAAATAAAAAAATAAACCAAAATATAAAATTTTGAGAATGCCACCAAGTTATGTGGTATTAGGGTATCAGCCTCATTTCAGAGCAATTGGTTTTTGCCAGAAGATACATACAAGGAATGTAGACAGTAGTTCTCAAGAGAACACAACAGCAATGGAACTAGCTAGAGGTGATGGGTAATTAAACAGTATTATGTGTGTTCTTTTTCTCTGTATAGACCCCAAATTGGGAAATTTGGGGAATTTGAAACCATTACATTTTTAAAATCTTGACTTAAATAGAAAAAAAGGAAAACTATTCAAATATGTCTTACATGAGAATTTTATTTTGATATAGCAATAGCTCTCCATTAAAACAGAATATTTTTCAAAGCAAGTCAGGTGACAGAATAGAAGGTAGTAATTGTTTACTGAAAGGTTGGATGTTGAATGACTAGTGGAAGGATTTCAAAAGTCTAACAGGAAAAGAGGAGGACCTAAAATAAGTCAGTGACATGAGTGGAAAGCAGGAGAGAGACAGAATGCAAGGAAGAACTGGTGGTACTGAGCAACTAAGAAGACAGAAGGAAGTAACCCATGGGATTTCCTGTTGAATTTTCAGTTGGGAGAATTTGAGGTAGTAATTCCACAGCTTTAAATGTTTTTATGTTTAAGATGCAAAATCCTTAATGAGTTATTTTCTGATCTATATTCCCAAGTTCCCAGAAGGATGCCTCACTATAATTTTAAGTGTCATATCTGCAAAGCTGGCTCTTTAATGCTTCATGTGGTCTCTATTTTGAGCTATTTATCAATTTGACTACAATCATCTGTATTCAGATAATGGCATTGATGAACACAGAAGATTTCTTTCCTGCCTTTTTAAAAGATGGGGTAAAAATAGGTTTACAGTTGTGAGTACACAAAACACAGGGTTTGTTCTTGTATTCTTATTTATTAATTATTATATTATTTTCCATAGAAACAACTGTAAACCTACATTTTCCCTTCTCTGGATAGCAAGAACTACATACGGTGGAATATATATATATTTTTTTTTCTGTTGAGCACTTCCGTAAGTTAAGTATCATAAACATAGTTTTTCATATTTGCCCATCTGTCCCCCAAAAGAAAACACAGCTACAGTATAGATTCACTAATATCTTAAATTTTTGACATTCTAGATGTCACCTTAAAAGTAAACAGTCTGTATTTTCCTACTCTCAGTTTCCTCCCTGAATATGTTTGGATTTTTTTTTTCTACTGAGAAGCACTCCGCTTTCTTTGTTTTTACATTCTAATGACATTGCCCATAGGTTTGTTTGTAAGAGACCTGAATACAGATTGGGTCAACCAATAAGCTGTAGGACTGCTCTCAGACGCCTTAACCTAGCTGCTCCCATACATACTCCTTCAGCAGGCTGTCTGAGTTCAGTGGACATCAGTAGCCCAAGTCAGTACTTTGGTCACAATATGTATATGTCTTTATTTATTTTCCCCTTACCTGATTTATTTGGTTTTTGCATTCCTAAGTTTTCTCTCTAACACCTGGAAATAATCTTAGTTGCCAGTTCTAGTAAACAAATTGATGTCAAACCTGAATGTTCAGTGAATTTAATCATAACAGTAGGGTTAGTATTTCCATGTAGAGCAATGATTGAAGATGTTTTTAATAGAATGAATTTTTAAGTGGAAAGCATAGTATTAAATAAATTCTGTTTGAAAACATAGTTGAATGACAGTTACAGTAGATACTTGAGCTGGTAAAATAATTCTTGGCATAATGATAATTAGAAATTTTAAAAGTTTCTCTTAAGTTCAAATGTGGTAATTTTTTCAAGGTTTTATATTTGAGTCAAGTAAATTAAATAGTTGAATTTTTTTCCAAAAAATTATGCTGCTTCTCCCTACACACATACACACACACAGAAAAGAGCTTGTTGCTTGTTTTATAATCATTATTGTTTTATCTTACAAAAATAATGTGGTAGTGTGTTAGGATATCAATTAGTTACACACTAGGAGCCTATAACTAAAGGCAAGGAAAAGCCAGATAAAGTAAATGACAATCTGTTAAGAATAATTTCAGTGACATTAAGGAACAATCTTTTCCAAAGTAATCATGAAGGTAAGGAACACTTTCAGATCTTTGCAAAATTGAGTTTTCCCATGGCTGGACTATAGTTGAGCAGTTCAATGTGAAGTTCAACTAGAGTGATCTGAAATGATTCTGCTGTCAAGGACACCATGTCTAAGAATTTAAAAAGAGAACTTTAATTGAATAAAGCACTTCTCTGGATGGCAAGGTATAAAGAATAATGCCAATGCACATCACTTGGGTAATTAGTAAAGTGTGTCTCTTCTGAGTCAGTGATGTATTCAATATTTTGTCATTTTGTGTTCTTAGATGAGCTACACAGTTTTGTTTAAATGTAGCATGAGAAATCAAAGAATTAATGCAAGCATGTAGTATCCATTTATCAAGTCTAACAGGATGTGATTTGATTGGTTGGCTAGCCTTAGTAAATGTAACAGATATCTATCATTTTTTCCTAACAAAAAATCCATGGTGACTCTCTGCATTCATTCTAAGCTGGAAAGAGATGATAGATGAATAGATAGATAGATAGATAGATAGATAGATAGATAGATAGATAGATAGATAGATAGATAGATAGATAGAAAGATAGATAACAAATAGGCAAATACAGCATACACATGATATAGAAATCAAGAAGGAGGGCAATTCAATTCAGAACTGAAGGATAAAATTGGAGTTTGATGGAGTCATTTGGGAATTTCATGCTTACAACACTAGCTTGTACCTGGTGATTCACTTTGTTTTCCATGCAGTGTCTTAACAGTGCAATTTTGGAATTCAGCTAATTTTGTTTAAATTTTTTTCTTGAAGATACTACAAGATTTCTTTAAAATATATATTAGGTAGAAGTTGCTCTTTAGAGAATTGACATGTTTTTATAGAATTAGTATGTAAACACAAAACTGCTTGACCAATACCAAAGTAGTTGAAATGGTGCTACTAAAACTGGAACTATAAAGGTGATACTATTCAGTTAATGTAGACACAAATAATCTTATCAGTATGGTTCTCTACATGCTCCATATTGAATAGTGATTAATTTATTAGTGAATCAGTTTTATATGAATGTCAATATGTATTTGAATGAAACTAGAATTATTCAATATTATTTCCAGAGGAGTTAAGTACATACAAATCCTGAATTGCGCTGAGTGGCAAAAGCTATATTCAAAAATCAAATTTCTATCTGAATATATTTAGGACATAGAACTGTAGGTAATAAACTACCTACAATATATGCTCATTCATTCATTCTCTCTCTCTCTAACACACACACACACACACACACACACACACACACACACACACACACTCATTCATATCTCCTGTATCCTTCAAGAGCCTTTCCATTTAATACACAGTCATCCTTCCATGATGCTGTTTTCAGGGTTCATACCGTCAGTCATGCTGTAAGTTCCTTCAGAGGCTTAAGTTAATGGTTAGGTTTTACACCAAATTTACCTAAGAGTAAATAAACTTTAAAAAAATTCTTACCATGTTTCTGTTCTGTATTTTAATATGCTCTTATTTATATGACTATTGAGTATTTAAAAGTGCCTTTTTATTAAAAAAATACCCATGAAAATCTTCTTAAATTGTTATATAGATTCAATAAAAGGAACTGAGTATGACCAAACATGTATGTTTATTTGGAACCTACTTTTTAAAAGTCAACCTCCCAGTCAAGGATGGTTTAATATTTTCAGGGTTATGCACACAAATAAACATGCACGTACACACACATTGGAGTAGAGATTTTTTTTTCTTAGAATTTTTATTCTTATAGGAAAAGAAGGGCTAATCATCTGGATTTATATATTTTTGTAAATTTATTTCTTCTATAATGATTCTAAAGAATTTCTTGTCCATATATTCATTTTGGGTATAAATTGATATTACTCAATTGATAGGTACTATTATCACAGTCTTGTTTTCACAAATGTAATTGTGAATTACATTTTTACAAATTGGATAAAATAATTTTTACCATAAAATTGAAGCATTATGTTGAGTTTCTATTATGGGTCTGCAAAAAGAAAATAAGTCTAATTTAAAAAATTATTTTTATAAACTTGTTGTATTTGGAAACTATGTTCCTGAATATAACTAATCAATTCATATGTAATACATATGTAAATATGTTCTACATAATATATAAATGATCTATAAAAAGGGGTATTTTGTAAAAATAATTTCTACATTTTTACCAAATTCATATCAACTGTAGAAACATATCAAAAAATGTTTGTTTTATTACTTATAACAAACATAGTATAAAGCTGTTGTCAGCAAAATAAATGACTATGTTTACAGTATTATAAAATTAATATATGTGACTCTTCTCTCTATAACTTCAATATATGGTAAGCCATCACTTACTGTCATCCACAGGTTCTGCGACTTTAAGGAAATTAACATATAACAATTTTACCACAGGCTAATTGATACAAAGAACAGTTCAGTTCTCAAGGCATCTTGGTATTGTAATGACATTATATGAAATGATGTTATTTGAGGATCGACTACTATGTTAGAAATTCATTCAGCTCTTACTGCCACAATATTTTTCTACCTTCTTTTTATCTATTGCCTTTGCCATGCTGCCATTTCAGTCCTGTATAAGACCCTCCCGCCCCATTCTTTCTGCCATGCAACATTTCTCTCTCCTCATTACCAGATTCACTATAAAGCTGAACTTCAAGCACTCTAAAAATATGAATCAGAACTTTTCAAAAATCTTCTACTATTCTACCTTGTTTTCTAATTTATCAAGTCTCAGTTCAGCATTTAAAATATTCCAGGAAAAAATGGTTTAAATAACCTCTAACAGAGTGATTCTTTCTTAGCCATAGACCATCATCAATAAAAGTGTATTTATACATATCATGAAAAGAGTTGCATATAATTTTATTCACAAATTTTAGAAAAATACACATGTTCTCCACCCTCACATGCTGCCACTCGGCTACACATACTTTAAATTCCAACCATGTTAGACCACAAGCAACCTGAGGACTGACACAGTGTTTTACGCAAAAGCACATTCACAAATGCCCCGTGATACTCTCCCAAATATTCCCACCAAGTCACTGGGCCTCTGGAATGTCTCCCTTGAGGTCTTTCAGAATGTTTTCTTCCTTTTATTGTTGCCTATTACCTAGATAACTTGGGAAAGATAAATATCATTTTTCAGATTTCAGTCTCTTCTATTTTTCCTAAAGTAAATTCTTTTATCCTAATGGGAAATAATTTTTACTAAAGAACTTGTACTCACCATGATGAACACAGGTTTCAGTTTTATTTAAATGTAATGCTCATTTGGTTCATGTCAAATCAAAAGGGTGTTCTAAGATGTCTTTTTATTTCTATTTTTCAGGTTTCTTGAGCACAGGGGATCAGGCTGCAAAGGGAAACTATGGACTCCTTGATCTCATACAGGCTTTAAGATGGACTAGTGAGAACATTGGATTCTTTGGTGGTGACCCCTTAAGAATCACTGTTTTTGGATCTGGTGCTGGGGGTTCATGTGTCAATCTTCTGACTTTATCCCATTATTCTGAAGGTAACCGTTGGAGCAATTCAACCAAAGGTATTATGCAGGTTGCAAATTTTGACAATTTTGGTGTCTGCATGCCACCACCATCAGTAGTATGTGATGCTCTGTATATATATATATATATATCTATGTTCAAACTGAGTGTCAGGTTGAACTCAATAACTGTTTAAAATTTTGATTTCTCAGCTTTTATATGCATGTTCAGATTTTTGTCAAACTCTTTGTCTCCTGTGGAGCTTGGTAAGGATGTCCTTTCAAGCACACTTCATAATAGTTAGCATCACAGTTACTTTTCTTTCCTTCAACAGGTGGTTTTGGGGAAAATCAAAGATGTTCATAGTTCTGTCATCTGCGTGTATTCAGTAATCAAAATCAAAGACAAGGTTGTTTTTTTTTTTTAACTCAAAGATAGGGTATAATCTACTTTTAACAAAATAGACATTTAAAACCCTTTGCTAGTAAGAAGGAAGCAGTTAAAAGCTAGTTTGTCTAGAAATAAGATTTTTCACTTGTTTGAGTAAAAAATGGATGTTTGATTATTTTGCATGCATGATCCAAAATTGTCAAAGCATCAAGGTCACGAGAAGAGCTTTTGATTTAAAAAATAGGTTCAAATCTGTACTTTTTCAACTCCAAAAGTGTTCCCACCCACCCCTCAACTGCAAGCTTGGCAAAGCAGCGTGGAGCACTGATGAGGCTTAAACCCAAGAAGCATGTTCCCTGTCTCCACGTTTTGGCCTTGGCACCCTTTTTAAGTGCCTGTCCAAAGCTCATTATGTAGCAGTTTTATTGACTCCCATCTTACCATGAATTTAGTCATTCATTCAACTTATGTTATTAACTTATATCCACAAGAACAGAAGTGTTTAATTGGAGAAGTTTGCAAAAGCGAATACTTTCTCTCCATTACACATACATAAGCAATAGAAAAATAGAATATAGACATCAACATAGGCCATACTTTTTTTGTCATTTTTTATGTAGTAAGAAAGTATATACTGTCAAGTATTCAGGAAATATCTTAATTTATAAGACTGAATTTGATGATATAAGTACAAAATATAAAATATTTGTTTTTGGTATCAAAGATACATTAATGAAGAATTTCAAAAAACCAGACAGGAATTAAGTAAGTATGTATACTTGGAAAATCATATGTCATTATAACCTACTGTATTTTGCCATGTATAATGCATAATGTTTGCCCAAATTTTTTAAGGAATAATAAGGATGCACATTATGCATGGGTAGTACTAATGTTATATCTATATAAATGTTTTTAATTCTTTTATTTATGCTTATGCATTCAAAGTGTAACTCTAGAAATCAATAACAATACCCATATGCAATATAATACCCAGGAATACAATAACTGGTTTGGTTTCTAAATATAAATAAATAGATAATTGAATTAACGATTAAAACAAAATTTTTTTATCGAAGTCTGGGCCAAAAACATGGGTGTGCATTATGCACGGGAGCACATTATACATGGCAAAATACGGTAATTTATAGACATAGTTTCTGTAACATCTAATATGTATTAGAGTCCTGGCTCGAGAAGGCAAAATTCACATATGAGAACATTTCGAACTGTATAAAGATTTGGGTCTGTAGTGCAAACTTGATTTTGAAATAACAAACTTACTTGTTTTTTTTTTTAATAGAACAGATTATACTTTTCTAGGCTAAGAACTACAGTAAGTAAGCTAATGTTTACCAAGGTTAACCTTAGGCAATCTGTTCAGACTTCTTAGGGCCATTTGCTTGCAAATGTTTTCCTTCTAGGTTTTCTAACACTATTTGTTAGAGCAAAAACAATAAAAAATAAAAATAAAACTGGCACCAAAGCCAATTTCACCCAATATAAAACTAGCATTTAATATAAATAGATGAATCAATTACCTCATTGGCTAGCATTGCTAATTGCATGGCAAATGGCTATGCAAACAATTGAAAATATAGCAGCATGTGATCACCCTCTTCAAGGAAATCTGTCCATGCCTGGCCACACAAATGGACTTACGTTTGATCTAATCCTAAGTTTATCTCCACAAAGCTTCCTGATTTTGACCAGGAGATGCTTGGGAGATGTCTTGAATAGTTGGGTTAATTCTGTCTCCCATGCAGACATAAACTTTCAAGCCTGTAAACCCTCCAGGGCTTCAGCAATGATCAGGCTTATATCAGCCAGGAGTCAGCCACAGCTTGCGTACACACAACAGTCATTCTCACTACTTATAAAAGATATGGTTTTTCTCAGTACCATCTAGATGGAATATTTCAGACTATGTTTAGTAATATTTATTTTCCTTAAACTCCTTATTAGTGTATATAGTTAGTGCCTTTAAGCCCCTGAAAAAGGAAAGGGTATTATAGAAATCACCAGGTCTATTTTAGTTGTAAAGTTTTTAATTAGTAAAATATTTCTCTGAGAAAAAATTGAGAGACACATAGCCTACATAATTTTTGAAGTTATCTGTATTTGTATCATACTTTGCTCTAGCCAGCTAAAAATATGTTCATAAAGATGTCAAAAACAAAAATACTTTTTAATAAGTATTGTTTAACTTTTTGAACACTTTTAGAATTCTCTAGGAACATATTACAGCCTGCATTTTTAATATATATATATATGTGTGTGTGTTTGGAGAAAAATCTAAAATTTTGCTTCTAATTCAGACATGGTTTTAGCACCTTTGTGAAAACTGTTTTTATCTCATTAACACATATGGATAATTGAGCATGTGTTTAAATAACCAAACTCCAAACTGCATTTAGAAAATGATAACAAATATAATTTTTAAAGAAAATAGATAAATTATATTTTAACACGAAGATTTTATTTGAAAATACCTTAATGAGTAGAGAAACTGCATTTGTAGATTTGGATGGCATGCAGCTCTAATCAGACTGCAGATGGGGCCATTTTATAATTTTTAAATGCAATTAAGTGAGAAGCAGTGGACCATGTACTTTTTATCTTTTATGATAAAATGTAACAGTGCCTATTCAACAGTGGAAAAAGTTAAACCACGCCCCACAAAATCCTTCTGCTGATGGTTTTTTGTTTAACCCAATGAAAACACTCCAAATGTTATGTCTTCTTCTGAAAGATGAGTATTCAGCATACTGTGTCTGACATGAAGAGCTAGGAGTATGTCTGAAGTGGTATTTTGTTTTGTGTGCCTCAGGGCTATCCCCAGGGTATTAGTAAATCTCTAGCCCTAGTTGTTGTGTCAGCTCTTAACAATGCTTCTTCAAATAAAATATGATTAAAATAAACATGCAGAGTCGTTTTGGAGGAAGATAAATGCAGCCAAATTAGAGGAAATATTCTCAAAGACATCCTAGAGTCTGATGAAGAGATAAAGGGGAGAGAGTTGGCCCTTTCTGGTTGGCTTTGATTACAACATAGGTGTTTACATGCTGAGCACAGACATATTTGGGGCTTTTAACCACCAGTATTTACAAATATCCTCCTCTCCTTCTTTTACTGCCTCTTTAAGACAGGATCAGTTTATACCTCTTGATCTCTGAAGTGGCTGCAACTCAAAGAGAAGACTGAGTCCACTTTTCTGATTCATTATACCCTGGGGATGCCTCTATGTACTTGCTCTTAAGCAAAAATGTCTTTATCTCCCTGTTCTTGAGTTGTATCTGGGTTTTTATATACATGGCTAAAATATCTAATGTTATTGTTTTGCCACAATGTTATTCAAAGGGCGTATGAAATTCTTTATTGTTTTTTCCCCATAGGACTTTTTCAACGAGCAATAGCTCAAAGTGGAACAGCCCTTTCCAGCTGGGCTGTTAGTTTCCAACCTGCAAAATATGCTAGAATGTTGGCCACAAAAGTTGGTTGCAATGTTTCAGATACAGTAGAATTAGTGGAATGCCTACAGAAGAAGCCTTACAAAGAACTTGTTGACCAAGATATTCAACCAGCACGATACCACATAGCCTTCGGACCTGTGATTGATGGTGATGTAATACCTGATGACCCTCAGATATTGATGGAGCAAGGAGAGTTCCTCAACTATGACATAATGTTAGGGGTTAACCAAGGAGAGGGATTAAAATTTGTTGAGAATATAGTAGATAGTGATGATGGTATATCAGCTAGTGATTTTGACTTCGCTGTTTCCAATTTTGTTGATAATTTATATGGATATCCAGAAGGCAAAGATGTTTTGAGAGAGACCATTAAATTCATGTACACTGACTGGGCTGACCGTCATAACCCTGAAACCAGAAGAAAGACACTACTGGCCTTGTTTACGGACCATCAGTGGGTAGCACCAGCTGTAGCTACAGCAGATCTTCACTCAAACTTTGGTTCACCCACATATTTCTATGCCTTTTACCATCATTGCCAAACGGATCAGGTTCCAGCTTGGGCTGATGCAGCTCATGGAGATGAGGTTCCCTATGTGCTAGGAATCCCCATGATTGGACCTACAGAGTTATTTCCTTGCAATTTCTCTAAAAATGATGTGATGCTGAGTGCAGTTGTAATGACATACTGGACAAATTTTGCTAAAACTGGGTATGTACCTAAGGAATAAAGTTTTCTATAATTTAATAAAAATATCTCTTTAAGCATTTAAAAGTAATATACATTTTGTGCCTGAATGATTTAATAGATGAATACAGGCAATATATATTAAGGTCCTTCTTTTCAAAATTCTATACTGTGGTGTTTCAAAATTTATTTCTTTATTAGTTCTTAGTTTTTAGGTTTTTAAGAAGGCTTATAATTCTATTGCATTAGTTGACAATTAAATTTATTTTGGTGTTTTAATTGCATAAAACAATGTTATTGTTGTTCAGTAGTGACAGATATTATTGTATGGTGCTTCCTAATTTACAGTACTATACACCCTTTGATACTCCCAACTAACTTATTATTGTGGGCAGGTCAGATATTGTTAATTCTATTTTACAGAGAAGAGATATGGGGCTATCAGAGTCTCATATAGATATTCATGTGTTTAGTATATAGCAGTTCTAGGCCTTGAATCCTCATCTGCCAGTTCTAAATCCTGTCTCTTCCACTATCTCACATTGTCTCTGCTAAATTGCCTATGAGACAAAGCCGAGGCATATAAATATTTAAATCTTCAGGTAGAATGTAAGGTTTACTTACATTTACATCATTATCCATTTAACAATCTGCCTGCAATGGGAGTTAAATTTGTAAATTAACCCAAGTTGTTGTTAAAACACAATCTAAAGCCTTGCTGAATTACCTCTTGATTTATATGTTAACCCAGTACTATTTCTATTAGGAAAAATAATAAAGTAATTTTGTTCTCATAATTGCTTTTTTCTTCCTAGTGACCCAAATCAACCAGTCCCTCAAGACACAAAATTCATTCATACCAAACCTAACCGTTTTGAAGAAGTAGCATGGACCAGATATTCCCAGAAAGATCAACTTTATCTCCATATTGGTTTAAAACCAAGAGTTAAAGAACATTATAGAGCCAATAAGGTGAACCTCTGGTTGGAGCTTGTACCTCATCTGCATAATCTCAATGACATTTCTCAGTATACCTCTACAACAACTAAAGTGCCATCAACTGACATCACTTTCAGACCTACGAGAAAAAATTCCGTACCCGTCACATCAGCCTTTCCCACTGCCAAGCAGGATGATCCCAAACAACAACCGAGTCCATTTTCAGTTGATCAAAGGGACTACTCAACCGAGCTGAGCGTCACCATAGCAGTTGGTGCATCGCTGCTATTTCTGAACATCTTGGCATTCGCAGCTCTTTACTACAAAAAAGATAAGAGGAAACATGATGTTCACAGGAGATGCAGCCCTCAGCGTACTACTACCAACGATCTGACCCATGCACAAGAAGAGGAGATCATGTCCCTCCAAATGAAGCACACTGATTTGGATCATGAATGTGAGTCCATCCATCCACATGAGGTGGTTCTTCGGACCGCCTGCCCCCCAGATTACACACTAGCTATGAGGAGGTCACCAGATGATGTTCCCTTAATGACGCCCAACACCATCACAATGATTCCCAACACTATACCGGGGATTCAGCCCTTACACACATTCAACACATTCACCGGAGGACAGAACAATACGCTGCCCCATCCTCATCCCCACCCCCACTCACATTCAACAACCAGGGTATAGCCAGATAAGAGAAACAAACTCTATTTTTTTTTTGATGGATTGCAGTATAAGATTACTGAAGATTCCGTGGCTTTCAACCTACAAGACTCTAACTATTTAAATAAGGAGGAATATTATGTGAATATACATATCAAGAACTTTGGGGGTTTTGAAAAAGTGAATTGTATATATATATACACAAATGAACTTTAAAATGAATTTCAATTGCTTGAAGCAATTGTTCTGAATGATACTTTTTCATTCACATTCAAGAATTAATTTTTTGAAGATTTATGTTCATGATGGAATTAGGCATGTGGAACACCAAACGGGAAAGAACTATGTCTGAAATATAAAAAATAAAAATAAAAAACAACCATGAATATGCACAAGGGACACACCAATGGAATGTCAGATAATTTTCACCAGTTTTTATTTGGAGCAGTTTATTGTGTGTAGACCACATTTACATGTTTGGATAAGTACACAAAGCACCAATGCTGTTAATGGCCTTAGCGGAGGCTCATGCTGAAATTTGCCAGTAAAACAAAGAAGTTTAAAGACTGGCAGGTACAACATTATCACTTAAGTGCTGTCAGTATAAAGTTGTGGGGATAAAGGAAACTGGTTATTTTTAGCACGATGTGCATGATAATTTATATGCTTGGTGGCTGTGCTGCTGATTAAGCCGTAATTAAAATTCTTCTCATCCCATTGGAATTTTTAATAGAAGCTTCCTCCATCAATTGGCAGAACCTAAAGAAGATTTTAAGGGGCAAAAGTAATTACAATTAAATAATTCACAGTAGTTTCGATAATAGAAGGAATTAGTTATAAAGGTATTTGAAGAAACTATAGGCATAGTGGTGAATAGTCGCTGATATGAATCCCAGAACAAACAATTTCCTGTGTTTTTAATGTTCTTTTCATTCCCATCTAAATAATTTATAAAAATGTAACCCTAATTGGACATGTGTTACAGGCTCTATAATTTGCTGTGGTTTTTGTTACTCTGTATTTTGTTCCTTTTGGTAAGATGAAGTGTGTCCAAAGAGTTACTTGCAACAGTCTTTTATGATATGAGGATGCTCCAAATTACCACTCTGATTACAGTTCTCAGTTAATTGATTTACTCATGTTGCATGACAAAATGTTTACTACTAATAATTCAATATAAAGTTATGTCCCTCCTCCCATCACTTATCTTTCTCACTGAGGTTCGCTCACTGGAGTTTGCTCATGCAGTCTCAGTAGAGTACAACGTAGAGGCAGAACCTAGAAGGAGAGTCAACACCAGGAGGATTTTAGTCTTACACAAATGTGTGATTTTAAATGAATATTCTAAGACCACAGGAAACTCTTCATCCCCTGTTGTTTACCAGTAACAGTATATCACAGACCTTTCCAAATGTTTGTATATGTAATCAGATGTACATTTGTATTAAAAAAATTGAGATGGACTTAAAGAGCACATCCTGATAAATACTTTCTCTCTTACCTGTACTATATTTCTATTAGACTAAAGTTATGTGATTTTTTTTTACATTTTTTCAGATGAATAGCAATTTTGATAGTTTGTAAGATAATGCAAAGAACTTTCTCTGACAAACTAACTGCAGTAACAGAAACCTTTCTTTTCAGTTACTCTTTTTCAAGAATGAAAGCTTATTATACAAAAAAAATTGTATACTACTTGATGGAACCAACTTTGTACATCTTGGCCATGTCACTGGTCATTGCGTGAAATAAAGATAATCTGGATAATGACTATTAGTCCAATGATAAGAGACATGATCTTTGCTCATTAAAGAGCTAAAATGTTTATTGCTGTTTTGTCTTTTTTTTTTTTTTAAGAAAAAAAACAAAAGAAACTTGACTGCCTCAGAGTCATTTTTCTAGACCAAATTTTTGGAGACATATAGGTAACTTCTTCAGAAAACACATCATGTGTTTGTAGGCCACTCTGAACTAAGATGAAACTGATGAAAATTTAACATTATAAATTTAGAAGCCCAGGGACTTGTGAAAAATATTAACTTTGTACTTTTAAATATCTCCTACACGAAAATGTTGGAGAAATAAAATGTGCCAATTGTTTTCTGTTAGAAACACAGGTTCCAATTCTGATCATTGAGGAAAAGGTCTATTGGAAACAAATGTGTGATGTTTCATGGAATGAGAAAATCTAGGTTCATAATATAAGGGTGAGTGATCATAAAGTAATGAATAGAAAGTTATTCTTCTAAGGGAATTTTAAAGTGCTGAGCAAGACATTAAGCTGACACTAGGTGATAAAAATCTTCTATTTCAAGGAATTTCTTTGCTTATAATTCCCAGTCCTAATTATGAACTGTCAGTAAAATATAGATGTTGCTCCATAACTTCAAAGAAAATCCTCTGTTAGAAGCAAACGTTCTTCAGCATCCAGAGTGGCCTCCATGCAGTTTTTGCCTGATGTAGTGATGCTTTTAGACTGGGAACTGGCAGTGTAAACCAATGTAAACAATTGTTTGGCATCTGAAATATTGTTTAAATAGAAAAATCGCTTTACTATATTGATCAAACAAAAGATAAAAACAAAAACAGGAATAACAAAATAAGGTATGAATGGAGTCTTTCATATGCATTATTTCTCCTGGCAAAACCAAACATTCCATCTTAATGATGGCCATATTGATATCTATGTACTTACCTGTTTTTCTAAATATATCTGTCATTCAGTTTACCTATCTATATCATAACTGACATCTATTTTGTATTAACTTAGAAAAATGATTAAGGAAAACAAAGCATAGCCTTATTCTTTTTTCTAAATTAATGTAGTACCAACTTTGTCACAGACAATGCAGTTCTAGTTTTCATTACTGTCCCCAAGTTGTGAATGAGTGTTAGATCATCATTCTACACAATTACAGCAGCCAGTTTTCTGAATGTAAAATGATACCCCAAAATAAGCAGAACACGAAGAACTGTTTTTAAAGCTGAAACATAATTTTTAAATGCAAGAAATATTTTGAATATTGTTATTACATTTTAAACAATATGTATAAAATGTGTTTATTTAGATGATAATTTTGTTTAGAAAAAGTTACAAATTTAAAAAACTATATTAGATATTACTTATTAATTCAGACATTCCTGCTTCAGATTAAATTGCAAAGTCAAGACTGCTTAAAATTTGTGAAAACTTTACCAAAAGATTAATGTTGTTTTAGAGTATGAGAATGAAAGTAAAAGTGACAGATTTCATAGTTTAAAATTTCTATTAAATGTATTGACTGTAAACAAAATCTAGTTGAGTACTACAGATGTATCATGAGGTTCATCATTAACTGCATGGAAATTAGAAAGTCATTTGTGAAGGCATTAAGTATATCCCATTTTAATTTGAAGACATTATGCCAGCATCTTAAAGCAGAAAATCTGAGTAAAATATGGAGTATTTTGTTCATTTCACATGTAAAAGTTGACTATAATGATGATTTAATTTAGATTTTTTGATTGGTACAACATGAAAATAGCAGCAATTAAGAAAAAACATTAACCAGATGTAATAGTAAACTGGAAACCAGAGTGGCATTAATTTCCTTACAGAAAATGCCCAAATCCAGTTGCTGTGTCTGCCACATGTCCTTCTTCTCAGTTATTTCACCTGTTGGCTGTACTGATGCACATGCCAATGTCATAAAAGGATTCAAAGAATGTGATAAATGTGTTCCAGCTTTAAAGACAGTTACATAGGAATTACTGGGATTTTTTTTTTTTGGTGAGTTTCACTAAAATATTTCACAGGGCAAATGATGAATGAAATTTTCAGGAAGGTGTCAAATATCATGGTTACTCTTTGGTGTTTGTTTTCTTCTGTTTTATTGGTTCAGAGTACTGGTCTTTTCCATCATTTCTACTAATTAGTTGTTATTGACTATCACTTTTTAATGTGAGTGAAAATTAGATAATTTGGTTAGACTTGTGAAAACACACTCCCAAATAAATTCAATTAATGGGCACTTCCCTGCTGAGATTTTGTTATCATTAACTTAATTATCTTGTCAAGCTTTACTGTTAACAACAATTCTTCTGACATTTTAGTCAATAAACTGAGGGAATTTCTCCAACAGCCTTATACCTTCCTGAACTTGATACAACATATACTTCAAATTTCCATGAGACGTTTCTAAAGATATTTCCTACTGGTGTGAAACATTTGGTAGCCTAACTTGATTTTATCCATAGTCAGAATGCTTTTTTCATAAGCATGCTGACTTAATTTTATTTTAACACTTTCCTGTATTTGTTTTCAGGCCAGAAATCAATTCCCTCCAATAAGGATTGTGGAGTGTACAGACTGGAATAACCTTGTGCAGGGCATAAGTTTCTTTCGGCCTGAGATTTGATTTATAAACCTTATTGACTTTTTAAAAAATGTCCAGATACTAATAATTCAACTTAAAAGTTATAACAGGATGACCATGTTACAAATCTCCAATAAGAAAACTTTATTAGGAAGGGTTTTTCTCTTGCATTTTATTTTATTTTTGTATGATATCAAATGGGTCCAAATGACTCCTGGGAAAGAGTGAAGTGCATTTATGGAAAGTGACAATTATCTAGGCATTTGATTTAGTGGTTTTAAGTGTAGAAAACTAAATCTCTAACAAACTTTAACTTTTTCCCAAGTACTAGATAAGTTTAATTTAGAAGAAGTCTGAGGTAGTTAAGGACAAACATAAATAGATACATATTTTTTTCTAGTTAGTCCTTATATACACCACACACACACACATATATATATGTATCTTAAATACTAAATGGTTTACAGGATACTTAGGATGGACCTTTCAGATTCATATATTTACAAAAGACTTTGTATATGTTCATATATATGTACTAATGTCATAGAATTTAGTTCTCTATGGAAAGTCAAGCCAAAATACCAGTAGTTCTGTGTTGAAATGAATGATAACAATTAAAGCTTTAAAGAAAATTGTAAAGGTACAGTAACAAAAGCTCAGCAGATAAACTTACAGGAACTAATCTTCAATGCCATGTTCATGGTTGATATCTATATTAGATAGTGCATTTAAAAGGATTTTAGCATTTTTAATTCATCTTTTCTGCACGCATATCATTTAGCAAATCAATGAAACATATGTCATGGTTTTTGTACAAAAGACCATGTGGTTTTCATGATTCAGTTTGTGTTTGGACATCCATGGCTTTCATTAAAAACAGGTTTTATCGTGAATAAATATTACTGCATTTTCCAAGTTGTGCTGACTATTTTTAAACTCAAAACTGATTCCTTCTCTGTTTAACGCACAAAAACATTTTCAAGATAAATGTTCTTTAGCAACTTCTTTGAATTGTCCACACATGTGCTGACAGTTCTGATTTGATGGAAACAATGGTATGGTATGGTCTGTTCACCTCTGGGTGAGTGTAGGAGAAGAGTTTGAGCATAGGGTTTGGAAACTTTGATACAGTTTTTACATAGCCTGTCAGAAGAGAAAGACAGGAAAACATAAGCAGAAAGAGAAAAACTAGGAGTAAGGAAATGAGGGAGAATAAAAAGAAAGGAAAACTCACTTTTTTATTCTTGTTAATTGTTGTTTTACCTTCAAATAGTTTTTTTTTAAAATAAAGATGTATGAGAGTTTATTTAAGAAGAGAACAAATAGATTTAAATAAATCCTTTTAAACCATAATCTACTGTTCTTAGAGAAAAGATTAATAATATTTAGAATGAAACAAGAAATTTAATACACGATCCAACTCTTGGTCAAAGGTGTCACTGGAAGCAAACAAACAAATCTAGAGTGATGTGTTTCTAGTCTTTCTAGTCTTCCACTATGCATTTAATAATGATGTTGGTAGAGAAGACTATGTGAAATACTGGCCACTCTTATCTGAACAAAGCCCAAGATAAAAATACAGCAAACAGATGAGACATCAAAGAATTTTTTTTTACATGGCCTAAAGATCAATATTTCCAAGTTGCTAAATAAAATAATTGGCATCACTTTGCAGTTTTCATGGCTGCATATGGCCATCAATGTCAAGTACACAGCTCAAAAACACATCCCAAGAGTGGCACTTTCCATAAGAGTTTAGATGTTTTGCAGGTTTTGATATTGTTTTATATGATTACTATTCCTCACTACGATTTTACATTTCCTTCCAGATTACATGATATTATCTGAGTTCAAAACAAAGAAAGAAATTCCAATTTACCCTGTAATTGTTCCTATGAAAGCAATGTCTCCCAGTGGAGTGCTATAGTTTGATGTACTTCATGCTGATCCAATACTGGAGAGTTGACTTGAATATCCCCTTAAAACCTTTCTGTCTTTCTCCTGCAGGTAGTCAATTTCCCCCTCACAGCTGACATCCTATACAAGGGAGGAAACCTTCCCACCAATTACTGCAGCTTCTATTTTCATGCCCTCTTCTATTATTACTTATGCCTTCTCAGGGGTATGGAATTTGTAGGCAAAGTCTTCAGATGATGTAAATAAGTGGTGCTTCAGGCAGGCTATAAGCTGGTAAACACCAATCAGGCAATGAGAGGAATTAGTCATTCATTCACTCAACAAATGGTGCCCACCATTGCTAGACAGTGTCAAGTGGTAGGTAATGGGACTGACCTATGATTTACCTATTACCATGTAAGTTTTGCCAAGCATGGAATAGCCATACACAGAAACTACTCATATCATCTTATTGTGCTATCTACTGTACCAAATCATTGTACAATACCTCATTTTATCTACAGGGGTGAGCAAAAGTAGGTTTTAAAAAATATTTTCTATGTTTTAAAATGGTAAACACTAAAATTATGGGTTGAGTTCACAGCCATATTAATTTGAATTTTATTGAGCAAGTCCATCAATAAAAGCAGTTGTGTAGCAACCGTTCCCAATAATAAATATGACCATATCTGAAGCCACACTATATTGTCCCAAAATATATCACAGAATATAAAATTTCTAGCTTAAAACTCATCTGATCCAACCCCTTAACCAATTCTTTAATCCTCTTCCTAAATATGTGGTCATGAACCCTAACACTGCATAACATCACAGACCTGGAATTCTAAAGCAAGTGACTAAGATGAGACCATTTGGAATTTCTTCCTTATATTGATCAACTGTTCCGCTTTTTACTTCTGAATGTCCTAAGGCTCCATCACCTGACTTTTCTTCAAATATTGGAAGACAACTATCATATCTTCCATAAGACATTTTCCTCCTCAAAGCAAAATTTCCCATTTTCATTCCAAATAGCTTTTTTTCACCATTGTAATCATTTCCTAATATTTTCCTAAGCCTAAATTTCTTAGGAAGTGTGATATCTAGGATTAAATATAATAAATGCTTCAAGTATAGGTAGGTCTGTACTTAACAGAGACTACTATCAACTTCATCATTACACAGTACATTTTAACACAACTTATGGTAGTGTTACTCTCTTTAGTGGCTGTAGTGTACTAGCAATTCAGATTGAAACCTACTTTCTATTAAAACTCCTTTAAACTTTTACATATACTGCTGTTAAACAAATTCTGCCTTTATCTTGTCCCTGATAATTTGAGTTTTACTTCATCTTCAGGATATTGATCATTATTAAATTTCACCTCATTAAATTTACCACAACATTTTAGCCTATGAATATCTTTCTGTCTATCCCAGAGTCATGAAATCTAATAAATTAATAAACATATTAATAAATATATCATCTATCTTAGATCATTTATTTAAAAAATATGTTCAGAATCAGGTTGAAACAAAGCTGTGAAATATTAATAGAGATAGTGTGTACAATACTGAGAAAGGCAGTTACTGACATTTGCTGAGCACTTACTATATTTTAAGTTCTGTATCATATCCTAAAATATACCAAAATACACCCCTCTCAAAACACTTACCAATGGTGATTGCTGGGGAGAGGGAGATAGAAGGGGACTAAAATTAATATAAAAAAATACAGTAAACATTAAATTAAAAAATTTAAAAATACCAAGGCTTTTGAATATACTTATTCATTAATTCATTCTCTAAAAGATACTTATTGAGAATTTGTTATATATGAGTCACTGAGCTACTGGTGATAGAAAAGTGAATAAAATGTAGCCTTCGTTCTCCCATTAATAGCAAACCAAATGATTAATTCATTCTGTCTACACACAAAGCAAAAGAGCAATGTTAGATACATTCGAATAATCTACTTTTCCATTTGAACATTTCAATGGCAGCATAGTCATACTTATGGAGATTTCTGAGTTGTTGGTGCTTTATGTGTAAAAATAAAAAAAAAATCATAGAAAATAATGTGGTTCTGCCACCATGATATTTTCCCCAAGTCTCTCACCGATCACATGCTATAGTTAAAGTATTGATTTAAGCTAGTCAAGTGTAGCCTTCAAATGGGATCACCAAATAGAAAAGTAATACATATTCAAGGTAAAAAAAAAAAAAGAAATAGTTTACACTTAGTAACCTGCACACATATTTCTTTAAATATTCCATTCATGTTCAAATATGCTCAAATGTTTATTGTCAAGGTATGTATGTGGGGGCACATTATATGTATATGTTATTTTATCTAACTCATCTGGAAAATGACCCATGGGAACATACTATATGTCTGCTTTAGAGAAAATCAAGGTCAATAAAAATCAGTCTCAAAACGTTTTATAAATCTAAAGCTATTCCAATCAAAAATTGCAACAGAGTATGTGTGTTTGTTTGTTTGTTTGTTTGTTTGCAGACCTTACATGGCTAAACATCAAGAACACCCAAGATCATTTTGAAGCAAAACAGTAAGGAGCAACTATTTCATCTATCACATTTCAAAAGTTACTATTAAACTATCATGATTAAAATAATGTGGTATTAATCCAGAGAGAGAGAAATGGAGAATAACAGTGAACTCATAAACAGACTTATTAAAAAGAAGGAATTTGGGGTATGCTAAAGTAACATTAGAGGAAAGGATAAACTCTCCAGGTAAAAAGAGCTATCGACATAGGAGAAAATTGCCTCTGTGTTACACTACACACAAATAACAATTCATAAATTCAAGGTATTCATATGAAAAGCATATTTTAAATGTTTTAGAAGAATAAATTAAAAAATAAATGTACTTGAAGTAAGGAAAAATTATTAAGGCACAAACACTTCCAATCATAAAGAAAAGAATAGGAAATTGATATTAAATCTTAATGCATCAGGTAAGTTTTTAAAATAATGACATTCACATAGTGAAAGTAAATATTCACAATGCTTAAGCAATGAAAGATCAATTAAAGTGTTGAACAGAAACTTCTATAAATCACTACAGAAAGGACAACCCACAAGCAAAAATGGGCTAATTAAATACTGTGGATTGAAAAACATCTTTGCTTCTGCCCTCTCCCTAATCCTCACAAAAAAATATAAAAGAAATAAAAAACACATAAACCCATAAGGACAAGAAAAATAAAAGAGAATAAAAACAATAATAATAATAATAGATGACAAGTTCTAAGAAGTTTTTTGGAAGATAATGATTAGATAAACTAAATGATATTAAGTAAATAATACAACCTAAAAATAATAACATAAATCTTAATTAAGAAAAGTTAAAAGATGCTTTAATAGAACTCAAGAAACAATTTACATAGAAGAAACAATGATTTCAAAGTGAAGATTACATTGAAACAAACACAAGAGCAAAGAATGCTTTAAGAAATATATTATTAAAAATGCCTAAAGAGAAATAGAATGTATAAAATAAGAAAAGAACAAAAATAAAAAAGGAAGGAGAAAAGGAATTCAAGAGTAAAAAAACTAAGAGACAAAGATTCAATATATGCATGTATTGAATTTTCAAACCAGAAAACAGAAACAGTGAATAGAATAAATACAATGAAAACTATAATTCAAGAAAACTTTCTCAGAGTAATAGAAAAAGACTTGAAATATGTTTTGAAGGGATAGACTGAGTATCTGAGAAAACTGATTTTTAAAAGTGAACAACATTAATACATATTCTAATAAGGTAATTGAATATCAAAGAAAGAAATTCTTTTGGGCATTTACATACAAGTAAAAAGACCAAGGTTCTTATAATGGAGACTCTCATAATTAGATTATTATAGGGCTTTTTAAAAGTAATGCTTTATGCTAGAAAAAGAATTGAGTAGCATATGTAACATGCTCAATGATTTTTATACTCAATTGTACACTATCTTTACTTTATGTACAAGTATGAAGGCTGCAGACAAACTGTTACCAACATTCAAGAGCTCAGGGAATATTGTTCCCATGAATACTTCCTGAGAAATTTACCAGAAAATGGCCTACAGACGAGCAGAAAGGTGGCATTAATATAAGACCTAATGATAAGCACTCAATACATATTTATTCAAAGAAGTATGACTAAATGAGGGCTATAAGGCACAGAGTGCATAATACAATAGCTATATGTTTTGACCATGTAGATCTAGTACAATTATATACAGTGTGAGGAGAGTAGGAAAATCATATGCAAAAATTTTAATTGTATTCAGTAATCTGAAACTGTTAATCTGTCTAATGAGAGATATAGATACAGCAAATGAGGAATATTGTGATATGCTAATTCTATCATCATCTTTACTGTCTTTGCAAGACAGAGGTAATTAAGGAAAAACCCTGTGGTTTGGATATTAATGTGTAAGTATCAGAATAGACAACCAAAAAAGTTAAGCAAACAATGACCAGGCCAGTAGCAGTATCTCAAACTGTAAACGATGACCTGGGATCCTGTGGTCAGAGACTCCTATGACTTATCCAAAAGACTCAAGGGCCAACCTGAGAAATATTTCACTCTGTGAAGATGAGACAATTTTAACATCAGTAAGGATAATTTCAATTAATTGAAACACATCACATGGAACTCCAAAAAGTTATTAATAGTTAAAAAAACTCTTCAGCCACTTATGGAATGTAACTACAGGAATTAAACTCATCATTCTGAAAAATAATAAAATGAAGCATTAAGTAATTTATCATATTATTTATTAACTATATAAATTACCAAATAGTAGATAAAGGGAATTTACTCTTTGTAGAATATTTGAACTAATAAGCGGAGGAACCATTGTATCAGAATTTCACCCTTTTCTCACTCCTAATGAATTAATGGATTTAATTATTGCATATCAATGACTGGTAACATCATAAAAATAGAATTGATAAGTCATGATGTACCTCCTGAATAGAAATATGCAACACCATCTCTGAAGAGGACTTGCACCCAGAAATGAACCTCTATCTGATGAAATCTCTAGGTTCAATTATCAGGAAATATATAGGACAAAGAATCAGGTTAAAATACACTATGAGGATAAAATCAGCAAAATTCACACTACAGAAAATTTTATCAATTGTTTCCTGGTTTCTTCAATGAATACATGCAAGCAAAATATATGGCATGATAGTATGGAGATTAAAAAATCTTACAAAAGTTAGAAAAATGTAACAATTTTTTTAAAAACCCAGGGCTTTAATGGGTAAATAAGTCTCCAATATGGTGATTATTTATAGAAGAGGAAAGAAGTCGTGACTGAGACTTCTTTCCTCTTCATGTGGAGGACTTTGGGGGTGGTTTGAGAAATTGGATTTCTTAATCTGGGTGCTTTTTTCCCAGAGTATATCTCTTCCAATGATGTATTAATCCCAACGTTAATTTCATGAGGTTTTTCTGTACTTTTTGTTATGCTTTACAAAAAAATAAAAAGGATTGTAATAAAAAAAGTTGATACGGAAACACACTTTCAGACATAAAGGATATGAGTTTATTAACTGAAAGGACCTACCAACTGCTTAGTATAAAGGATGGAGAAAGCACCCACCAAGGCACACCATCAGGAAACGAGAAGTTCCTAAAGCTTTCAAAGAGGAAAAATAAAAATAAAAAATGAGTTCTCATTTCAACATCAGCTCCAGAAGCTAGAAGACATTGAATAAATGCCTTTATGTTTTTAGAGGAAATTATGATCAACCTACAATTTTATATTCAAACTAAATATTAGTCAAGTAGATCAGCCAAAGAAGGCATGCGTTCACAAGAGAGATCAAGGGCACACCCAGATGACCACTCAGGAAGCCAGAGACCAATCGGTCCTGCTCAGAGGGTGACACTGGGGACCCAAGTAGATATGTCTCTAGAATAAAAATCAAAGCTGATAGAGCATCAGATGTGTTTCATTGTGTGAAAAAAAATGTTATTTGTATGATTTTCTAATTATTTTGCTGAATTTGAGGAGGCTGTAAAAATCAAACAACAGACAAAATGATCATTGTAAATATAGAAAAAGAAACAAAAAGTACTATAAGAAATGGACTGTAATCCTTGAACATATATTGTATACATGAATGAAAGTACATTTAAGGGATAGTTCTTGCAAATAGCAAGGTTGGATCAAAGGATATTTTCTCCTTTTTTGACTATTTTCTGATTGATTTTCAAAGATGACACATGAATTTCAACAACAGTATATTAGAGTACCTGTTTCCCCACACTCTGGTCAAAAATGTAATTAACAATTTCTTATTATTTTCATTTTAATGTAAACAGAATATCATTTTGCATTAATCTGCATGTTTAAATTGAGGTAAAGCATCTTTTCTTATGCTTATAAGCCATTGTATTTCTTTTTATATTAAATGCCTTCTTTTACTTTGTATATTTTTCTATTTGTTTATTAATCTCTTCTTACAGAATTATAAGAATTCTCTAGATAAATAAAATCAGTACTTTTTGTCATGTGTGTTGTAAGTAATTTTGCTCAATTTTTTTCTTTAATTTTGTTATTTGGTGGGCAGAAATGTTTGAGTTTTATTATTTAAATGTATCAGTTTCCTTTATGTTTTCTGGATTTTGTGTTTTGCTTAGAAAATGTACCCCATTCCAAGATTTTTTTTAATTTGCTCATATTTTTTTCCATATTTACAGTCTTATTGTTTATGGTTAAATCTTTGATTCATTTGAAAATTATGTTGACATAGCAGGTAAAGAGAACTTTAGTTTTATATTTTTCCTTGTGAAGTCAAGATTTAATACCTTTCCAATGAGTAAAATGGATTGTTTTATTGGAAAGCTGAGAACTCGTTATCTTCAGTTCTGAAGATATATCCACTAAAACCTCTAAGACTGTAGAAGAGCAAGATGCTAGTTAAAGCAGATGTGAATGATAACTTCTATCTCCTTACATGCCTATGACAGAAAACTGCCTGCTCCTTCAGCATGTGACATCTGATTTTCAAGTGTGGAACTCCCAAAGAGTTCCAGCCAGTGAAGGGAAGGTCTTCTGGCTTACGATCTCAGTCTGCACACAGGTGCTGTCATGGGACTTTGGAACGCAAAGTATATTCACATGTACAAACTATATTGTCTCATTATAAAAATGCCTTAAGAATAACAAGTTTGACGGGCTATATAATAAAAAGAAAATCTAGAAGAAGAACTATGACGGGTACTTATTTGGAGCTAGGTTGGAATCAGGAGAGAGCAACAACAACAAAATCATACCTCCACCTACCTCTGGACTTACAGACTTAAACCAAATGCCTGACAGATGCTGCCAGAGGATTGCCAGGGACTAACTACCATATTTTAAAGAAACAGTGGTTATCTTGATTCCTTTACGAACTCTACTTAGTGGTCTTAAGTTTGTGAAACAGAATATAGTCTTCTGATCACTTTCTCCTGATGCTGAGAAAGACCTAAGCTGTTTCTCTAACTTCCTCATTGACAAAGGCGTCTATGTCACTGCTGCATCTTTGGTTCTTTGGCCATTGTTCTGAGATTGACACCTGGGGCCCACACTTTGCTATATGACTTTTTTCTATACTTTTTTTTACCCTAAACCTCAAAGATCCTAAGAACAGCTATTTTAAAAAACAAATAAATAAACAAAAGGAAGTAATAAAAGGCTCTACATTGAAGAACGTTTAACAAAAACTACTTGTGTTCAAATTTCCATGAAGGCCTTTAGTAAAGATAAATAAGTTCATGCCATAAAGCTCTGTTTGTTTAAAGATTTTTTTAAGTTAATTGATACTGTGTGTGTCAAACTGTAAAGAACCCCTTTAATTGGTAGTCTTAGTACACTTAACATGCACATATCATATGTCTATATCAGGTTGTCATGCTACACATACAGGGTGGGGCGAAAGCGGGTTTACAGTTGTGTGTATTTGAAACATATAGTTTATTCTTGTATTACTATATATTAATTATTATATTATTTTCGTATAAACAACTGTAAACTTACGTATGCCCCATCATGTATGCACACAAAATTTGGGGGACAAAACAAAAGAGCTTAGTAATGTGTGCACAATTTCAAATACAACATTTTGGGGTGAGTTAGGTAAAAGAGGGAAGAAAAAAACAATTGGGCTATTCAACAGATGCAAAACAGTGTTAAGGGACAGAACTATCCTCCCCCAATTTTCTGGCAATCAAATGTTTCTTTGAATAATAAGCACATATGTTTGTTTCAGGTATGTAATGCCATTTGGATTGACTGAGGGTCCCCAGTAACTACAGCTGAAGTTGAAGGAATCATTATTTACAAAGAAAAGTCTTAAAAGAGAAGAAGCAGTCTTCAAGATAATATTCATCAATAGGAGTCAGTCCTGTTAATTTCCCCTTGAATTTTCCACAGTTCAAATCTTGTGTTAAATATTTTATTTCCCTGTCCTAAATCAGAAGGTTCTTTTCAAAAACAATCAAGAAATGTAAAACTACAGATCTACATACTTTTGACATAAAGCTAACTATGCTCAGCTACCATGAAATATTCTGACCTCACTTGGCTGTGGATACCAGAGAAACAGTAGATAGGTGATTTGAGGCTCATGAGATTGTTTTTTCTTATGAGGATTCAGCCTTAAATATCTTGGCCAAACAATCTAACCACTCTTCTGCACCTTAGATTAAAAGACCCATCAAGTTCCATTTACCCACCTAAGGTGAATTCATTATAAATGCTACATTTTACCTAGTTTTGTCTATATTGGCCTCTATGCAAAAAGAACATTTCATTGAGTTTCCTGAGGTTCCTCCCTCACTATTCCTACCCTCCATGACCCCCAGACTTTCTTCTTCTATTTCCAAACTTGTTTTTTCTTTTCTGTCTGGGCATACCACTTAATCATTTTCGCCTTGGCTTGACTACTGAGTATGTTTTCTTACCATCCTCTAAAGCAATATGTCCATGGATACCTCTTGTGTTAACACCCCTCCCAAGCTGAGTAAGTTTCTAGGGATTTCCTTTTATGTATCTCATGTCTATCTCACCCTTATTCTCTTTATTAACCTCATTGCCATTTCATAGTTCTGACCCTCAAACACTCTGTTGCATATGTTATATGCCTCATGTTTAGTATCTAAAATCCTGTACAATGCAGTTGCTGTTTACATGGACAGTCTTCCCCGTCCTCGTTCTATAATGCCTAAACTACAGCCACAAAGAAGTTCTCCAAGTGCATTGTGCTTCTGGTGTCTCTCTTCTGGGTTTTTTTACAGATTTTATTTTTATTTATCTTTAGAGAGGAAGGGAAGGAGAAAAGGAGAGCAACATCAATGTCTGGTTGCCTCTCATGCGTCCCCCACTGGCAACTGGCCCGCAATCCAGGCATGTGCCCTGACTGGGAATCGAACCACAATCCTTTGCTTCGCAGGCCCACGCTCAATCCACTGAGCTGCACCAGCCAGAGCTCTTCTGGGTTTTTGCACAGACTTCTCCATCTTCCCTCTTTTTGCTTGGCCAACTCAAACTCATCATCCCTCGGGACTCAGCTCAGGTGGCACCTCTGCTGGATAGCTGTCTCTGACATTTGCAACTCCTAGTCTAGGTAAAAACTGGACTCTCTACTGGTCTCCACCACAACAGAAATCATGCTTCAATTGTCTGTTTCTCTGCACCATCCCCAAGGCTGTAAAATCCTTAAAGTCAGGGACACATTTATTTGTGTTGTACCCCCTATGCTTACTGCTCAGTTTAGATTTGGGGGTGAATGGCATGTAGATCTCCTGAAAATATACTGTTTTCTACCTCCATGATTTTTCACATGCTCTTCTTTTTGCCTGAATTTCATCTCTACCAATTTATGCTCCCTCCAGCCCAATGTACAAGCCCTTGGTCCTGCTTATTCTTTCAGATAAGACTCAGGTGTTCTGTCTTGCATGAGCATTCCCTTCTCAGACCCACTAGAATTGATCTGATTCATATTCTAAACGTGTCACATGAGTCACACACAACTTTGTAGTGTAAACCCAATCAGTGCTTTTTCTACCAAAATAAATGGATTAAAAAAGGGACTATGTCCTAAAATATTTGTATTCTCCACATTGTTTATAACATTGTTTTGCAGAGAGTCAGTGCTTAATATATACTGAATGAATTATTATAAAATAATTTCCCAAAGTTATGAACTTTTTTCCTCTAGAAAATGTTTTGTAATAAAATTCTTGTGCTTTGTGAATTTCTTACTGCTTCTTATTCTAACAAGGAAATATCTGATTTATTTCTAAGTATTTCTCTTCCGAAACTATAGCAGAAATCTTTCTGAAGACTTGGTGGAAGCAATAGAAGTGTACGAATAATTCTGTGTGGAACAGATAAAACTGTAGTTAGAATTCACAGCCCTTCAACTAATTTTTCAAAGATTCCAAGAACTTCGCAGAAAACTTTGACTCCTCTACCTAAGAGCGAGGTAGAGTATGTGCCCGTTTTTATGTTTTCTCTTAGCACAAATGTGACCAAAGCCCAACCAGCCATCCTTAGACATCCCAGTCCAAATCAGACATTATTTGTGAAGTCTTCCCTGCTTTCCCTAAGCCAAAAATATTCCCTTCCAGCCCTCTGTATACACAACACTGATCCATCTGATCACAGCCATCCTTCTGCCTCAAAGTGACTTTGCAGACGTAACCAAGTTAAGAATTTGGAAATGGAGAGAATGCCCTGGATTGTCCAAGTATAACCTAAATGTAATCACAAAGATCCTCAGAAGTGAAAGACAAAGGCAGGATAGTCACCGTCAGAGGAGATAGGGAGCAACAGAAGCACAGGTTGAAATGATCCATTAGGTAGCTATAATGGGGAAGAGGCACACCAAGGAATGCAGGCAGCCTCTGGAAGCTGGAAAAGGCAAGGAAACAGAGTGCTCCCCAGAACCCCCAGAAAAAAACAAATCTGCCTACACCTTGATTTTAACCCAGTGATATCCATTTTGGACTTGTGACTACCAGAAATTAAAAATGAGAAATGTGTTGCTATAAGCAGCTAAATGTGTGATAATGCATTATAGCAACAATAGAAAACTGATGCAATAGCCAATGCATGCCAAGTGATTCATAAATATTTGTTCACCAAAAGAACTATAGACTCTTAGGCCTGAAAAATATCTGATTGAAATTATGGGTGTGAGTAACAGTTGAGGACAGGCCTGAAGGGGAAGGGCTGTTAAAGGAAAACTTCCCATTACTAATTGAAAGTGGGCTTGAGAGAGAGATATGCAGGTAAAAACAAAAAACAAATGAGCAATAAACAAGAGCTCCCCATTTTCTGACTGGGACAGCTGAAGGAAAACAGGAAATATATAAAGAAAGCTCATGCTCTTGGTTTTGGACACATTTGGTATCAGGGTCACTATTAAACAACCAGATGGAATTTTCCAGAAGAAAATGGAAAATTTAGTCCAGGAACCCAGAGGAGATCTGATGTAAGCAAAAAGCCTTGGAATATGAGGTTAGAACAGGAAAATAGCTGGAGATGGGGCTAGAAAGCCAACATGATGTTTCTTAAATGCCAGGCGGGGAGCCCAGCCCAATTCATCAGAAGTTGGGAAGAGCATCGAAGGTATTTGAACTAAGAAATTATGTAATCAAAGTGATTCTTTAGGAAGATTAATCTGCTTGCCTTATGTAAAATGCTTGGTGGGAGGAGAGTAAAATAGCAATGTAGTTTAGACTTTACAGATGATTTTCAAAGATATTATTTTATTTGGTCCTCAAGGCAATCTTTTATTTCTACATTTTATCTTATTTTTTACTCCCTTTAAATAATTTTATTGAGTTTATTGGAATAGCATTAGTTAATAAAATTACTATACATGTTTCATGTGTACAGTTCTATAAATACATCATTGGTATATTGTATTATGTCTTTACCACCCCAAGTTACTTCTCTTTCAATCACTATTTATGCCCTCTTTACCCTGTTCTACTTCCCCCCACCTCCTTTTCACTCTGGGATCCTGGTAATCCCGTACTGTTGACTTTGTCTATGAGTTGTGTTTGTGTTTTACTTAGTCCCTTTATCTTTTTAAACCATCCCCAAAACACGCTCCCCTCTGACTGCTGTCTGTCTGTTCTACGTATCTATGCTTCAGCCTCTACTCTGTTAGTTAAATTATTTTGTTCATTAGGTTCTATACATAAGTGAGATCATATGGTATTTGCCTTTCTCTGACCAGCTTATTTCACTTAGGATCATACTCTCCAGGTCCATCCATGTCTCAAAAAAGCTTTTCTTTCTTTTATGGCCAAGTACCATTCTGTTGTGTAAATGCACCACAGCTTTTTCATCCACTCATCTACTGATGGACACTTGGGATCTTGGTTATTGTAGATAATGCTGCAATAAACATCGTGGTGCACATATTCTTTCAAATTAGTGTTTCAGGTTTCTTTGAATACATTTCCAGGAGTATAATCACTGGGTCATAAGGCAGTTCCATTTTTAATTTTTGAGGTCCATACTGCTTTCCACAGTGGTTGTACCAACCTGCATTCACAACAGTGAATAAGCGTTCCCTTTTTTCCACATCCTCACTAACACATTTTTGTGAATTTACTGATGATAGACACTCTGACAGGTATGAGGTGATATCTCACTGTGGTTTTAATTTTAATTATGTTCCTCTGTTTTTTATTCTTTTTAAAGGGGGCCCTTTAACATTTCTTGTAATACTTGTTTGGTGGTAACAAACTCATTTAGCCATTTCTTATCTGGGAAGTTTTTTTTTTTTCTTCTTTAATTTGAAATGATAGTCTCGCTGGGTAAAGTAGTCTTGGATATAGGTCCTTGTGTTTCATCCCTTTGAATGTTTCATGCCAATCCTTTCTGGTCTGAAATGTTTCTGTTGAGAAATCAGCTGACAATCTAATAGGAGCTCCCTTGCAGGCAACTATCTTTCTTTTGCTGCTTTTAAGACACTTTCTTTGTCATTAACTTGCCATGTTAATCATGATGTGTTTTAGTGTTTGTCTTTTTTATTTTGTCTTTCTTGAGACTGATTGCACTATCTGGACTTGTGTGTATTTGCATTTGCCAGGTTGGGAAAATTCTTAGTCATTCTTTCTTCAAAGTATTTCTCTATTCCTTGCTCACTCTCTTCTCCTTCTGGTACCCCTATGTTGTAAAATTTATTATGCTTCATGTTGTCTTAAAGGTCCCTTAAAATACCTTCATTTTCTGAATTCTTTTTTTCTCTTTGCTGCTCTAATTGGGTGCTTTCTGCTGCCTTGTCTTCTGAATCACTGATTTGATCCAATGCCTCATCTAACCTACTGTTAATTCCTTCTAGTGTTTTCTTTATTTCACATATTATATTTTCATTTCTGACTGGTTCTTTTTTATGGTTTCTATGTTCTTTTTTATGCTGCTGTAGTTCTTACCAAGTTTACTGTGTATCTCTATAACCATTTTTTTTTGGACTCTATATCTGATAACTTGCTAGCCTCCATTTTATTTAGCTCTTTTTCTGGAGTTTTTTTTGTTCTTTCATTTGGGGCATATTTCTTTGTCCCCCTACTTTGGGTGCCTGTTTGTGCTTCTTCCTATAATTAGATAGATCTGCTATGACCTCCAGTCCTGATAGAATTGTCTTATGTACTAGGTGTCCTGTGAAACCCAGAGGCAGAGTTTCCTTGAATGCCATTTTTTGTGGGTTATGTGGGCCCCCCTGTTGCAACAGAGTCTTGATTACTATTCGCCCATTTGTGCATTGAGTTGACCCTCAGGCTGATGGGCTGTGAGGATCAACCTCAACCCCAGTATGTGAGCTAATGTGAAATTTGTTTCAGTAGGATCTGGTGCCTGGCAAAATCTCTCTTGGGATATATTGTGTGTGAAGCTAATTAGGTCATGCACTGATGTTGGCACTGGGAGTGTTGGTTCTTGGACCTCTTGGGATGGACTCTGGTGCAGGCCAATGTCAGACACTGCCTGTGACTAACTTTAGGCAACACGTTTGGAGCAACAAAGAGATCCACAGTTTGTGGCTGCCTCTGATGAGCTTGGGTATGTGCTAGGAAGACCAAGCTCTATAATGTGGCCAGCTATTACCAGCATTGGACTTAAGAGTAGTTCAGCAAAAGTCCCAAGGTGCCTCAAGATCTGCCTTGGCTTCCCTTTACCTGTCAGCTGCCTTTAGACTCAGTCACTGAAAGAGCCTCTGGTGATACTCAAGTTGCATGAGGTAGTTTCTCAGTGAATTACCAGGTAGGGGTGAGTGGTGTTCTCCAGATTGATATAGGCTCAAACTTGTTGCCAGTGCTTGGTTTGAGACTGCTCAGCAAATGTTCCAGGGCATACCTAGTCTAGCTGCCACCTACTGACTGTTTGTACACCTTAGGTAGGGTGAGGTCTCAGAGAGAGGTCAGGGTGAGCCAGCACTTTTTATCAGACTTAAACTGATCAAGATTTGGCAGAGTGACAGGAATTCTCTGCACCACTCATGCACACAAGGGAAAAATAAACTCTGTCCTAGAGCCACACAATGCAGTCTGTCCCAGACTGTCAGGAGCCTAATCTCAGAAAGTCAGGGCCATCAGGAATCAGAATAATGGGGCTAGTGGGTTTCCTGTGAGAAAGAGTTTCTTGTCAGGCTTGAGGGAAATCAGAGAGAATGGCCTTCACCCCAGAGCCACAAAGCTCAGTCTGTCCTGGATTCTGGCAAGATGTTGGCAGAGTAGAACTAACAGGAGCCCGGAAAGTGGGGCTAGCAAATCTCTTATGAGGGGGAATGCCAATAAGGTTCATGAGAAGGTGGGGGGAATGGCCCCTATCTCAAAGCCACACCACTCAGTCACTGACATCCTTGAATCTGCTCTTACCTTTACATCCCTGGCCAGTTAGCTGATTTCATAGGTTGTAAGTTCCACAGCAGGAGTTGGCAGGGAGTCCAGAGAGTGGGGTTATTGCATCTCCCTAGCAGATACCATATGAAGAGGAATGTTCCACTCAAGCAAGATGGTGCATCATGGGAGAGTGACTCAGTGCAAGTATCACAGCAGCTGTTCCTTCAGCTCTCTCCCCAGAGCCATGAACCCCTATCTCTCCTCAAGCAACTCTAGTTTGCTCTGCCCTCCCTCTATCAGAGCCCAGGGTAAGTGGCTGCCAATAATATTTTGTGCATTGGCCCTTTAAAAGGACACCTGTGTCTCTAGCAGACACTGTCACTATCTGGCAGACAGAATCTCTGCTGATTTTCACAGCCAGATGTTATTTGAGTGCCTCTTCCTGGCTCTGGTGCTCTGGGCTGGCTAGCCTGGCTTGGGGTTAAGAAGCCACTCTTCTCAGGGGGGAAATTTGCAGCTGAGATATCCCTCCAGAATCTCAGCTATCGCCCATGGGAGCAGGGCCAGCCCTTTTTGCGTTTCCACCCTTCCTACTAGTGTCAATGCGGCTTCTTCTGTAAATCCTTTGTTATAAGACTTCTTTTCAGTATTCAGATGGCTGTTCAGGTTGACTACTCTCTATTTTGGTTGTAATCCAGTTTGGTCCTAAGAGGAAGTGAGTGCAGCATCCACCTACTTTGCTGCCGCCCTGGATCAAGTCAATCTTTTGAAGCTGGTAAGACAAAGCATTATTAAAGCCAGTTTAAAAAAAAACTTAAAACCATTTTTATTATATTGATGATAGCTTCAATTCACTTAAAATTCTTTGTATATAATTTGCAACATATTCAATTTCTTACTATAGTTTCTTCCCAGCCCTCAATTTGGGGTGGTTATCAATAGAAAACCAATGTAAATGATTGGAATTCTTCTATATAAAATTTTTCTACTCTTTCATAAACCACATTATCCTGAGGGGCACAGGAGAGAACACTGTATTATTATTAGATGGAATAACAAAATATTCCTGTAATTGAGTTGGATCAGGTGCTTTTATCACAATTAACTACTAATGGAGTCATATTAGTCCAACATTGTTAATTAAGAAAAACTATTGGACTAAACCACTGCAAACTTTCTCTAGAAGATTTCTCACCTGGCACTTTGAGATTTCAATATTCACTCTAATATCCATCTGACAAGGCTTTAAAATCACAGAGCTGAAAGATCACATACCGTAACGCAAGAGTCTCTGTGGCTATATTTAGGTGTTATTAAACCAGCAGGAATGATTTGGTTGGAACAAAAGAAAGATAAGAGAGAGCCCAGGTACATCCAGTTAGGAGCTCAAAATTTCTCACCACTACAATTCCCAATTCAATTCTCTTTGTTTGATTTATAGAAGGCTGTTCTGAGGCAGTCGCATGAATAATTCACTACTAACAGACATGAGAAACAATGTAGGCCTATCGTCATATGGATTAAAACAAGTTCTGAAACTGATGTCATTATGACTCAAGTTGGCCCTGGAGCCTACTTTTAACTCATGATTTGGCTTTCCACCATCATTAACCCAGGTAAAGAATATTTTTGGCACATTCTGACTGCCCCCAACACATTTTTTTCTAAATGTAAATATTAACAATTATTTAGGAGAATGTCAGTGTTTCAGCATCCCAGAAGTGCTCACCATAGTCTAAGGCTTTACAAAGTGTGGTCCATCACTTTGTAATCTTGTTACACTTTTAGGATGTAATCACTTTGGGATCTTGTTAGAAAAAGGAAAAACCCAAGGTCCCCGAGAAATTCATTTCATTTACACTTTACAAATTCGAGGAGCTCTGATCAAAAGCATAGAAACTTCAGGAATTGCTGTTAATTTTATTTGCTAAAATTTTTCCAGCAAACATTTCTATGACATCACAGGAACTTCAAGGTCATATATGTTTCCAATTCCCTTTACTTCTTTGGATCACTTTCTTTGACATCATATGAGCCAATTATTTAAAGGGTTTTCAGTCTCCTTATAGTGTAGTGTTTAAATGCATTTAGGATTTATTCTTTTTATTAAACACACTCTTTGCTTGGCTATTCACATGCCACATTTCCTTTTTTCCAACTTAATTTGTACAAATTTTAATAAAGGAAGGAGAGTGTGGTTGGAGACCAATGTGTTGGGAATGTGAGCAGAATGCATTACAGTTCAGTATCTATTTCTTCCTGGTTCCACTTCATGGGTAATAATTTCAATTACTGGACGTATAATTTTAACCAATTTATGTTAACTAGATACTCACTCATGGGAAACAGATAAACCTCTTCAGTTTAATAAATTATTGACAATTTTACTGTCTGTATTTCCTTATTTTGATGGCTTGAATGTGATATTTTCTTAAAAGTAAACCAAGTGAGCAGAAGTTTTTATTTGCTATGTTTTGTTTTTCTCTCCTTAAATCACCATCAGACAGTTCTGTATGGGATATAAAGCAGATTGAGCCTTGGCTGGTGTGGCTCAGTGGATTGAGCACCATCCTATGAACCAAAGGGTCTCTGGTTCGACTCCCAGTCAGGGCCCATGACTGGGTGGCAGGCCAGTTCCCAGTGGGGGATGCACGAGAGGCAACCACACATTGATGTTTTTCTCCTTCTCTTTGTTTCTCCCTTTCCCTCTGTCTAAAAATAAATAAATACAATCTTTAAAAAAAAAAAAAAAGCAGGTTGGGCTGCCCTGGAATCTTCCTGAGGCTACACTGCTTTGTCTACCTAGATTATCTGTTTTGTACTGATCTTAGCTTATCAATAACGGGTACTGTGGCTGCACCAAGCCTTGTGGTTGTTATGATTGCAACACACCCTTTAGCAATAATCATCAGGAAACTTTGAAAACTCTGAAAAATTTATTATTTGCGAGACGGTAAATAAGAGGGCACACCTGGGGCTGCACCACAAGATCTAGAGTAGAGAGAGAGTGTGCACGTAGGCCCGTGGTTCTGCTTTTGTTGGGACCAAGGGTAGA